>JAOTQJ010204776.1:0-19533 GCA_025642045.1 Solanum sejunctum
GCATAAAATCTTACCTTGTGATCTTGTTGAATTAGATATGGTTGATTTTTATGTTATTCTTAGGATGGATTGGTTGCATATATACTATGCATCTATTGATTGTAGAACCCATAGGGTTAAGTTTCAATTCCCAGATATACCCATTGTTGAGTGGGAAAGTCATGATGTGGTAGTGAGGGGTAGGTTCATCTCATGCATTAAAGCCCGTAGGTTGATTTCCAAGGGGTGTTTGTATGATCTTGTGATGGTTAAAGATATGGAGTCCAAAGTCCCTTCCATTGAGCCAGTCTCGGTTGCAAGTGAATTCCTTGATGTTTTCCCAAATGACCTTCTAGGTGTCGCTCCCAAAAGGGAGATAGTTTTTGGCATAGATCTCCTTCCCGACACTCAACCTATCTCTATTATCCCTTACCATATAGCCTCGGAGAAGTTAAAGGAGTTAAATAAGCAATTGAAAGATTTTTTGGAAAAGGGGTTTATTAGACCTAGCCAATCACCTTGGGGTGCACCGGTGTTTTTTGTAAAGAAGAAAGATGGGTCACTTAGAATATGCATTGACTACTGGCAACTCAATAGGATCACTATAAAGAATAGATATCATCCTCCAACGATTGATGACTTGTTTGACAAATTGCAAGGGGCTAGCTTTTTCTCTAAAATTGATCTTCAATCTGAGTACCATCAAGTGAGGGTGAGGGAGTGCGATATTCTCAAGATGGCCTTCTGGACTAGATATGGGCATTATGAATTTGTTATGATGTCTTTGGATTGACTAATGAACCAGTCATATTCATGGACCTAATGAATAGGGTCTTCAAGCCATACCTTTATTCCTCTGTTGTGGTTTTCATTGATGATATTTTGATCTATTCACATAGTAGGGAAGAGCATATGGGCCATTTGAGGGTTGTATTACAAATATTGAGAGGGGACAGATTTTATGCTAAATATGACAAGTGTGAATTTTGGTTGAAGGAGGTTGTATTCTTGGTCATGTAGTATCAAAGGATTATATAAAAATGGATCCTAAGAAAATCGATGTGATTAGGAATTAGCCTGGACCATTGACCCCATCGAACATTAGGAGTTTCTTAGACCTTGTGGGTTACTATAGAAGGTTTGTGGATGGGTTCTCCTCCATTGCTTCTCCTATGACAAAATTGACTCAAAAGAAGGTTAAGTTTGTGTAGATCGATGAATGAGAGAAAAGTTTCCAAACATTAAAAGGTAGACTTGTGTCTGCTCCTATATTGTCACTACCGGATGGGCTTGAGAATTTTGTTGTGTATTGTGATGCATCTAGAGTTTGTTTTGGTTGTGTGCTATTGCAAAATGGTAAGGTCATAGCCTATGCTTCTAGGCAATGCAAAGTTAATGAAAAGAACTACTCTACACATGATCTTGAATTGGCTACCTTGGTGTTTGCATTAAAGATTTGGCGTCATTATTTATATTGGGTGCATGTTGATGTCTTCACTGATCATAAGAGTTTTCAATATCTCTTCACACAAAAGGATCTTAACTTGAGACAAAGATGGTGATGAAAACCCATTAAGGACTCTGACATGAGTATGCATTATCATCCCGGTAAGGCAAATGTTGTGGTGGAATCTTTGAGTCGAGTGTATATGGGTAGTCTAGCTCATTATGATAGTGGTGATAGGGATATGGCTAGGGAGGTTCATAGATTAGCTAGATTGGGGTAAGGTTGAAAGATACGGGAAATGGTGTGGTTGTTGTTGATGGCTCTAAATCTCCTTTGGTTGATGAGGTGATAGCAAAACAAGACCTAGACTCCTCCTTGCTTGAATTGAAGGCCATGGTGAAAGAGGGAAAGATAGAGGCTTTCTCCCAAGGGACAGATGGGTCCCTTAGATACCAAGGTAGTTTGTGTGTGCCATGTGTTGATGGTTTGAGGAAGGGAATTCTTGATGAAGCCTATACTTTCTCTTATTATATCCACCCCGGTTCGACAAAAATGTGTAGAGACTTTAGGGATGTGTATTGGTAGGGAGGCATGAAGAGGGACATTGCCAAATTTGTTTTCGATTGCCATAGTTACCAACAAGTCAAAGCCAAATATCAAAGGTCGGGTGGCCTAACCCAAGACATAGAGATTCCTACTTGGAAGTGGAAGGTAATTAATATAGATTTTGTGGTTAGGTTGCCCAAGACTAGAAAAGGTTTTGATTCCATATTATTTGTGGTTGATAGGATGATGAAATCAGCTCACTTTATACTGGTCAAGACTACATATGGGGCTGAAGAGTGAGCAAGATTGCATAGGTTTCCTTTATCCATTATATCGGATCGTGGTGAATAATTTACTTCACACTTTTGGAGATCTTTTCAAAGGGGTCCTGGAACAAAATTCACCTTAGTATGGCCTTCCACCCTCAAACGGATGGCCAAGTCAAAAGAACGATTCAAACACTTGAGGATATGCTTAGGTCTTGTGTCTTGGAGATTAAAGATAATTGAGATGACCATCTTGCATTTATTGAATTTGGCTACAATAATAGCAATCACTCTAGCATCGGTATGTCTCCATTTGAGGCTCTTTATGGGATACATTCTAGATCATCAGTGGGTTGGTTTAAAGTTGGAGAGGTTAGTTTATTGTGGCTATATATGGTTATGGAAGCTCTTGAGAAATTTAATATGATTAGGGAGAGGTTGAGGTTAGACCAAAGTCGTCAAAAATCCTAAGCCAATGTGATTGGGGTTTATCTTAAGGTATCTCCAATGAAAGGTGTAGTCTATTTTGGTAGAAAGGGAAAGTTGAGTCCAAGATATGTTTTTCCTTATAAGGTGATTAATATGATTGTCAAGGTATCTAATAATTTGAAGTTGCGTAGTTAAATGAATTTGGTCCATCCGGTATTCTATGTCACTATGTTGAGAAAATGTGTTAGTGATCCTAATGCCATTGTGCCTCTTGATGTTGTGGGTGTTGTTGAGGATAACTTAACTTATGAGGAGTCTTCAGTTTAGATCTTGCATAGGTATGTAAAGAGATTAAGGAACAAAGAGGTGGCATCCGTTAAGGTCTTTTGGAGCAAGCAACAAGTCAAAAGTGCTACTTGGGATGCCGAAGCTGACATGGAAAAGTAGTATCCTTATCTTTTCCACTTCACTCAAGCCTAAGGTACAAATCCTAAGTTCCATATGTGACTTTAAGTCTTACATTTCAGCCCCTATGTCATTCATATGCATTTATGTTTAAGTTGGTAAACTTATGATGATTTTACACTTATGTTGAGATTTTGAAAATGGTGTTTTACATGTTATATTGCATGCTTGTTAGCGCTAATTTGTTCATGATTACTCTTGTCTTGTACATCTCTTTTGCATTTGAGGACTAATATTCCCAAGGAGGAGATATTAAAACGACCCCAAAAATAATGTGCCTAAAATCGTGCCCCAGAATTGCCTGAAATCTTATTTTTCGTATATCTAAAAATACGTTGGTTATTTCAACAATTTGACTTTATATTCTTGTTCAACGGGTTCAAATTAGGGTGACAAGGGTCTAACCTATAATTTAAAGCAAAGGAATTAAATTACGAAATTTCACTTGGTGCAATTTCCCAAGAGCCTCCGCGTCTTCTCCGCGATGCAGAGACATGTATTTTCTACATAGTTTTTCCTAGTCCGTCAAGAATTTTCTAAGTATTGGGCTTAAGTTTTTCCAAACATATTTTTACCTATACTTGGTCAAATTTCTCTCACATATACCCAAAAATATTTCCCAACACTCACTAAAACACTTAGCCATATTTTCACTCTCAAATTCAAGACCCAAAACCCTATTCCAAAGCTAAGGATTCTCTTCAAGCTTCAAGCTTCAAGCTTTCATTGGGTCCTTCCATCCATGGTGCGTAAACCCTCTTTTGCTTAATATTGCATGATTTAAAGTTGTTTCTTCATGTGGGTCTTGTATATTGATAAATTTACTGCACAGTGATTTTAGTTCATGAAGGTATAGTTGTTTTAGCATGTTTGAAGCTTCAAGTCTTGGATCTAATGTTGGATTTGATGAGGGGTTTTGATGTGAATGTCTTGGGGGTGTTGCAAGGTGTTAATTGATGGTTTTACTACAGATTTTCTTTCATGATTTCATCTCTACATGTTATGGTCTTTTACCCCCATTACACACACCCTAAGTGTTTGATTAAATGCCGACAAGAGTTGTCACAACCAAAATTTCAGGCGTGATGACACTCACCTAACCCACCTAGGCGCATCAGCCTAACACTTACTAATCCAAACATAACAATAATTACAGAAGATGAGTAGACTAATACAATAGTTAATCACATTAATACCAAACTACAACTATCCCAAGGACTGGTGTCATATATATAAGCCTCTAAATATAGATTTCTCAATATAATACATGTCTCAAATGTCTAGTTATCAAATAGAACATAACATAATAATGGATTCCTTAAAGGTCTGCTAAAGACATAACAACTACCTTAAGAATTATCCTGTAATGAGAAAAGTCTGACCAGAGGGATTGGGTTCACATCCTACAAAATATAGCAAGGGGTGAGTACCAAAAATACGGTACTCAGCAAGTCAACTACTAAGTACAAAATTAAGTAATATAGAATACAGGTACCCCCAACACTCCAACCAAACCCCCACAACTACAATCTACATAAAATTAACCCAGCCTAATAGTTCACAATATACATAGCATATAGCTCAATAACCATACAAACTATTATATATCAACAACACCAGGGATCAAATACATCTATCACAAGTTTCACTAAAAGCACTCACATATTTATAAATGATAATTAGGTGTAATATAACATAATGCAATGTCAAATAAAATGATGCATGTCTGTCCTAGTGATATGCACCCGTTGTCTCACAGTTTAGGACCTATGGGGGACTTCTAGTCTATGCATCTGTCGTGGCGTATGACACGACCCTCAAATCATAGTATCCATTATGGTATGCGACACATCTCTCAAATCATAGTATTCATCGCGGCATATGATACAACCCTCGAATCATAGTATCCATCGTGATATGCGACATGACCCTCGAATCATAGTATCATCCTCTTTGATTCTCATTCTTTTTCAGTCCACAAAATACTTATCACAAAGTTAATGCAAATAGGAATGTTTACACAATAATGAGGAAATACCTTATTTTAATATAATACAAAATTCACAACAACATAGTTCAGTACAACATCAACATTAACTCAATCCTCAAAATCATTCTCAACATCCCACACAATAAGCACAAGATTCTATATACTTAATAAAGGTTAAGAAATTTACTTGCCTTATAAAGTCTTGAATCACAACAATTCCAAAGCTTTTCCCTTTCTATGATACTCCAATTCACCAAAATCTATTCAGATATAGCATTATAATTATATAATGAATCTAACGACACTAAAATCAATTAATTTGGTGAAAAGGGTAAAATGATCCAAAAATTTCATTGGCAGAAAATACCATCGGAATCTAAAAATTTTATCCATGAAAATGTTCCCCAAGTGATAAAAAATTCAATGGCGAAAATCATTTCAAAAATGGAGCTCATATGAGAATGAAATCGCATGTTAAAGTTTTTGAAATATATTAAAATGCAGTAGTAAATCTGTAAATTTTACCTCAAACGAAGCAGCAAAGTCAATTTCTGAATCTCCTAAGTTGTTCTTCTCAGAAAATTATACAATTTATTCTTTTGAAGCACTCAAATCGGATCAAAACTAATAGAGAAATCATTGATTGATATTTAGGGGAAAAAATGAAATATTCTGCAAAAATATGCAGATTTGAGGGTCTGTTGAACAGTTCTGCCACATGGCAGGACCGTATTGGGCCACTTCATCCACCTATTTCAGCATCTTCAATAGCCTCTCGAACTTAAATTTGATTCTCCGACCTCATCCAAAGTTGAAAAATATAATCCATATATGAAATCTGATCGGAAATGACATTTTGGACTCATTTTTATGGTTTGAATTCTCATAGGAGGTCATTTTATTCCAATGTGGGTCATATTTCTCAATATCAAAAACTACCAAAGGGGTCAAAACTCACTTGGAATCCCCAAGAACTGAACGAAAGGTCCTCCTAGGCCAAATTCAACGTTCCAAAGCCAACGAAAATATCAAAATTTGCAATTAAGGCCTCCTAAACGAAAACCTAAGAAAGGTCATTTAAACTAGTTTTAGACTTCAAAACTTAAAACATTTCCCGAAGCCCTAAAAATTAAAGGAAAACCATTTCTAGCATTAGTTTGAGCATCTGGGACTATTGAAATTTTTAGAATTCCAATTTGAGCTTTCGAACCCCGACTGTTGACCGAAGTCAAACTTTGGCTTTGGTAACAACTAAAAATGCAACTTCTAACCTAAAATCTTTATTTTAACTCCAAATTAAGTTCTACAAGTTTTCCTAGACTATATTCAGCATTTCGAAGCTGATGGAATCAACAAAATCATGATCCGACAATTAAAACGTAAATGGATAGAAAACTTAAATTTTTCCAACTTAAGCCTTTAAAAACTCTTTCATTTACAAAACTCAATCTTATCACCATATTTTCAAAATTTAACATTTAGCATTAGCCGATAATGAGTCAAGGCAACTTTTAAGAAGGGAAAAAATAATAATTTGGCTGAAAATACTAAAAATGACCTTCAGGATCATTACAGGTTTCTTGTGGAATTGAGGGTCCAAAGCTTGAGATGGATATGAATAACTATACAATGAAATAATGAGCTTGCATGTATGATGAATTCTATATAAAGTATTGCATTAGACTATACTTAATCGAGGTAGGGGTTTGTACTCATCAACCATGTTAGGGGTTTATATTTTGCCACCTAGGATGATTGGGGTATGACCATCATCAACTGAGTTGGGAGTTTGTACTCATCAACCATGTAAAGGATATATACTTTTCCACCTAGGATGATGGGGTGTGACTATCATCAACTATGTGAGGGGTTTACACCACACCACCTAGGATGATGGGGTGTGACCATTATCAACCAACCAAGATTGGAAAGCTAGCTTGGTCTATTTAACATACATGATATCCTATATGAGCATGAGTTTCTTACGCATATTTTACTTATGCATCAATCATATATGTCATATTGCTATATTATGCCTATTGCCTATTATTATACATGTTGATCATGAAGTTTATCTCTTGTTGCATTATACATTCCAACATACTAATGCATACTCTTGTCTATGTGATATCACCGTGTAGGAATCGGTGCCCAAGTTGATCATCCTCCTCCTCCACACGGCTAGACGGTGCTATTCCAAGCTTACTGGTGAGTCCTCCATTTCGAGGAGTTTGGTTTATGTTTTCCTCTTATCTCTGTATTAAGACACTATCTTATGTTCTATTTGACTATGAGGGTGATCCTGATTACCTTGTCTTGGCCCCCTCTCTACCTATATATTTAGAGGTGTTTGTTGGATAAGTTATGTAGTTATGATATGAGCTATGATTCCATATCTCTTGATATTGATGTGTTGCAAAGCTTTCCCTTAGCCCTAATGCCCCATTCTATCCTATATGTGTTTTATATGCTTCCATGACCAAGGATGTGCAATTATAATTTAAAAGGCTCGTTTGGGGTTCTTTCGGGTTCGCCATTCGGCGTGTCATATCTAGGCCCTAGGCTTGGGTCGTCGAACCTAGGGCCTAGAAGTGACATGGCAGATGGAAACCTAAAGGTACCCTAAACAAGACTCTTAGCATATCAATCACACATCCTTAGTTGCAGAAGTAAATTATACAACAACAAGAGATACAATAAAAAGGAAAGGGGACTAAGGTAAATCTTGATATTCATGAAAGCGTAAAAGAGTCAAGCTCATAGAGTAAATACATTATAATATCCAACAACACCTCTAACATGGAATGGAGCGGCGGCTAAGACATTTTCCAAGCACACTCTCACAGTAATAAGTATTTAATATAAAGAAGTCTCAAAATAGCAAGAGTAATATATATAGCGTCCTCGGACTTAAGGACTCACCAATGATTATCTCTAGTACCAAACTAGTCATATGGGGGATGATCCAAAGGAGCTTCGCTCCATACATGGTAATATCATATAAGCATAGAGTTTGAGTAAGTACGTTTGAATATACTAAGTACGCGAGATGCAATGCAATAAGACATAAGCCAATATAGTCAAAATGCATAATCATAATAATGGATACATAATCTCAATATGGTATGCATGATCAATGCTCATAATATAACATGCTTATAAATTGTTCATCTTGCATAATATATATAACATATATATATGGAAAGAGACCTTAATCGACATAGACTAAGTAGCTAGAACTTGGAATCCATGCATGATACCCCCTCAGTCAGGTGGACAAGCATGACACCACCCGGCTAGCTGTGGTCTACTTACCAAGGCAAACCAAACATGATAACATAACTATATGAATTCACTAGTATAGCAAGGGTAATAATCATTACTCTATGGTGGCACATAGTTTAGAGACTAAAGACTTTATATAAGGACCCTTTGAGTCGATCCCCCATCTTAAGCCTCAATTAATGCTAAGTTAAATCTCATGGAACAATTGAAATAATCATACTTGTATAACTTGTAAGAAATATGAAAACATGATAGAAGTAGCTCTTGAAACATGCTTGACCTCTAGAAGTGATCCTAACTTGAACATGAGAATAGATTGTAATAATACATGAACCCTTGCTTTAATATGAATAGCTCAAAAGAGGTAAAAACATTGAAATAGGGCTTAACTTGATACTTGTAAAATAATAGATACTTTTCATAAATTCAATACATACTTGAAAGTCCTTAAACATTGTGAAGTCACTTGACTTGTAAATCATGTAATAAATCACCAATAACTTGAGAATTCTTGACTTGACATTGAACAAACACATGGTAGAATCATGATACTTACTCAAAATCATGCAATTAAAGGGTGAAATAAGATGAGTAAACTTAATACAAATCAACCCACCAATATGTAGTAAAACCCTCATATAGGGTACCTTGAAATCCATCACAAAATCTCGTAATGGTTCATAATTTCATAGCTCAAAACATGCATAGGCTCAATAGACAAAATCAATTCATGGTATAAGCTTGAAATAGATAGTCATACATAATCAATCAATATTTCATGAAAATCCCAATGTAATTTATATTCATAATCCATGATGAGAGATACCCATAGGTAATACAACTTGAAAATATGCAATTTTCATGAAAAGGGATGGTTGGACTCCATAGGTAAAAGGACCTAATAGATGAAACCCATATACCTTAAACCTTGAATGCTTTGAGGTGAACATGCATTAGTCTTAGAGCTTGAAATGAATCCTTGAGTTCCAAAGTTCAGCTTGAGATCCTTATATTTGAATGAGAGAATTTATAGAGTCTTAGAGGGTTTTGAGAGAGGGTTTTGTGAGTTATAGAGTTAAAAAATTACTAAGTATGAGCAATTTCACATTTTAGTAGGCATGGGGCTACGACCCCAATGCCCTTGGGCTCATCGAAAAAGATAAGGAAAATATTGTATTAATCCATGTCCAGTATGTGACCCGAACCAAACACGAAGGAGGAATTACACTACTCCGCGCCCCGGCTGCAATGCGCTTGGAGCGCGGATGCTCTTTGGAAATCAGAAATTAGCAAAAATTATTTTTTTTCTATAGGTACTCTAAAATTTGATTTATACTCGTTTCTCACTCAATTTTGCCCCCTAATCGAGAATATGAAGTCGTATTTTCAATGTCACGCATGAATTTTGAGATATATGGAAATTATGATTATGGACATTTCGAAGCACATTTTGGGGCATTTCAATCTCAAATTTCATGCATAATTTCGCAAATCTGACTTCATATTCAATTTTGGGTGGCAGAATTATAAAGGACAGGGGTGGTCTTTGATTTTTTAATGATCCATAACGAAAAATTATTTTTTGCTATGGGCGTTGAACCAGAAAGAGACATGAACTGGTTGCACTAGTGCAAAAAGGGCCTAAACACATTTCTGGGCTAAAACAGGAAAAAAGTTGAACTTCGCACGAAAATATACTAGTTTGTTGCAAGTCTGCATCATGGACTTATCACTGACTAATTCAACAGGTTCCTTAATTTTCTGTTTTCACTTAAGGGAAATTGGATAATAACCCAATGCCTATGTAGTCGGGAGCTCTTATCCCTTAGCCATTTTACAGCCCTAAAGCTTATAAACTCTCTCAGATCCTCTAGAAAACATCATCAACTATCTCATTAAATTTCAAAAATATCAAGAACTTGCCTTGGACTTCAATAGCCCAATTCAAGCCTCAAGTCTTCCTCAAGTTTTCTTCAAGAGAGTCTTAAGTTAAAGGTATGCGGGCTTCATTCATGGGGATTCTTCCACCCATAAAGCCAATCCATCTTTCTTTTTCAAATATCATAATTTTATGGTTGAATGCTTTATGGGTAATTCTTATATGCATTGTGCACATGATTTAAGTTTGAACTCTTTAAATAATGACTTTATTATGCTTAAATACCATTTGGGTTTGTTACTGTGATGGATTTTATGATATTAAAGTTATGTACTCTATGACACTATAAAAAGCATGAAAGAACTTGTGGATTTTACTTGGATCTCATGATACCCAAAATGAGGGTTTTACTACAATTTTAGTGGGTTGATTTGAATAACTTTAAAATGAATTGATTTTACTCCTCTCATATTCTATACTCTTGACTTGCATGATTTCAAGCTTACGTGTATATTACCCACCATGTTTTTACTTAAGTATTTGACTAGATCCTATGTTGACGAGAGTCTTATTGTAAGACATGTGAATTACAAATATTACAAATGTTAAATGGCTACTATGCATGCTATGAGCTCATGAAAATGTGGCAAGTGCGTGACTAATATGAAGACCTTTCGTGATATTATGATGTGATGGTTAGATGAGCTACTCTTATGATGCTACCATGAGTTATGAAATTGTGTAAGCTATGAAAATGCATATGAATTGAGTATTTTGTGGGATTATTGACTTAGCATCGAGTGGACCGTGGATTATAGCCATTGTCCCATAACTATGTATCACCATAAGGTATTGTGTTATATCTACCAAAAAGATCATATCGTAAGGTGGATTACATTGTAATCCCTTCTGAAAAGATTATATCATAAAGTAAGGACATATCTTAATACCTACCAAAAAGTCCATGTCGTAAGGTAAATATATCTTGTGACACCTACCAAAAAGCCTATGGTCTTAGGTAAGGACATCTTGTGAGAACCTCCAAAAAGGTCATACCGTAAAGTAGGGTTATTTGTTAACACTCTTCGAAAAGGTTATATCGTAAGGTGAGTGGATGGTTTACCTGGGCAAAGTAGACCACTCCTTTTTCCGATATGGAGTGTACACTGGGATTCAAATTAGTGGCTCACTTGGTCTTATTTTCGGTTTTGGTCCCTTCCCACCTATTTATGATAGTCACATGATTTAATTATTCTTCATGCATGTATTGGTTAAAGCATTGATCATTTATGTCATAATGAGCTTATATCCATTCATTATAAAGATGCATATTATTTACTTATGGATTATGCTCCCTTGTTGCATTGCACCCTGCATACTTAGTACATTCTAAGTATTAACACATATTTCTTTTTCCTAAATCTAACCATGTAGGGACCGAAGCCCTTATTCATCCTCTTCCTCCACGTGATTAGCCGGATTATTTGAAGATCGCTATTGGTGAGTCCTCTACTCTAGGGATAACATCCATCTTACTTTCATGCTTTCGTTAAGACTTGACAATTTTTGGGTGCTTATCTTCTGTGGATGCAACCGGGAGATATCTTGGACCCCGTTCCTTTCGTATTAGAGGTGTTGTTGGACATGAAAATTTATATATTGACCTTGGATCCTATTATAGCTATGTGTATGAAAGACTTCCCTTAGTCCTTTTATTCCCTTCTATGCTTGGTGTATGTTGATGATGAGATAGAAGTCCCAAGTCCCTAAAACATCCCCATAGCGTGAGTGATGTGCTATCAAAATACAACTTTTTTTTTGCTTAAAACTTAAAATTTTATGTGTTCTGAATGCGATGTTAGTTATTTTATGTGTTATAGTGTTATATTTTAGGATTACAAGTTTAGCCTTGATTTTTGGGAAGAACTACAGAAGTTGCTGAATTTTACTGCTATACGAGACCCTTTATGAGTCATAGATTATTTACAGGTCAAAAAGTAGTTTTGTAAACAATTTCAGTGAGAGACTAATTTTTTAAAGTTAGTTCTACGAACATGCAAATGAGTCGTGGAATATTTTATGAGTCGTAGAAGATGGTTCATGCCCTGAGGATCAAAGATTGAGACTTTCTAAAGATTTATCAGACGAAACCCCTTTATATGAGGTAAATCACTTTACGAGTCATGGAGGGGTATAGAATTAAAGTCCCAATTTTTGGTAGCTTTGTACGAGACCTTAATTATGAGTCATGAAATGTAATATGGTCCGTAAACCCCTTTTATAGGGCGTGCCTACCAATTATCCTATTTTAGTTAGGACTTGTATTTTACTTATTATAAATAGGGCTTTTAGGTTAATTTTTAAAAGTTTTCACCTACCACTCAGAGAACTCAGTAATTAGAGAAAGAATAGTGAGGTTACATTGCAGAGTCTTTAAAAACACTTGTGTTTGAATTTCATTTTAAGCTTGCTATTCTTATTGAAGTTGGATTTGCTTGTTCTTAATTCTATTGTGTAATTGTTCAATTATGTTTTATCAATCCATAATTCATGCATCTATACATAGCATGAGTAGCTAAATCCACAACTAGGGTTGTGAAAACCATAAAGAACTAGTAAAGTAAAACTGAATAATTCATAATTTTTGGAAAGTGTTCATACATATATTAATTAAGTCTCTTCATTTTGCATATTTTTTTATGGTTGCCAACAACAGAACCCTTCTGGTGTTATTGACTGGACCAAGGTAGTAATGAATAGGAAAAGAGATTAATAAACAATATTCGATTGATGTGTTCTCATCTAATCAACCAAACTGGGCCAAGAAAAGATTGTACTGGAACTAATTTGTAAGGGTTAGTAATGCACACTATGGAGATGGTCTAAGTTGCATAGTAAAATTCACCTCTCATCTTTGACCAAAGGGCTTGGTGAACTTAACTTACCGTCCTACATGCTACACACAAAAAAGAATTAGGTTATCCGGGGATTCTGAGTTAGGGAATCATGGGGATCACAAAATCTTAATTCATCTCCATATTGATTTCTCTCTTGTGTTAATTATTTTAGTTTTAATTTCTCTTGATTTTTCCAAAAACCCCCCACCTTCAGGGAAGTAAGTTGGTTAACTTCTCAAATTGCAATCATTGAATTCTTTTGAGTCTACGTATTTCCTGTGGGTTTAACCCTAATCTTTATTAGGTTCTATTTCTTGACAGTGATCGTTTTATCCTCTAAAAAGGAGGTATAACTTGGGCGACATCAGTGAGTCATACTTACTCGCCCCTTAGACTTTATTTGTTATGTGATTCATGCAAATCCTCTTTCTTATAACATCCCCATAGTTTGAATACAAAGTCTCGTTCCCCTCAGAAGTATCTGTTGCTTGCTTGTGTTTAATTTTATTTTCCATAACCAAGGATGTGCAAATGATATGCTAAGAGACTTGTTTGGGTTTTCCATTCTCCGTATCACATCTAGGCCCTAGGCTTAGGTCGTGACATTCTTTTTGTCACTTTTTTGCTCATTTTTAAATTATAGAAAAGCTTATTCTTTTATTAAATGAAAAATAAATAGTCATGTGACACCTCATAGTTCTGTTCTTACATGCCCCTATGTTTCAACACTCATTCTTACATATGGGAAGTGGATTAAGGTCATAAGGCACCTCTCGCAGTTAGTCGAGTTCAAAACCTTCCTATAAATTGAATTTCTAGTGTTAGATTATACAAAGGTCAAATTTTTAAATAATCATAACTCTTAGCACACAAAGCATTAGGTGACCCATGACCTACCAAATTAAAGGCCTTTGAAGTAACTTTCCAATACAATAGATTTCACTTAATTTGGAGTTCGAAGACAAATGTTATGGCCATTTTATTGTAGACTGTCAGAGCAGAGGTGAGTTAGGGTTGTGGTTTGATGTACGGTGCATACTGTTAACTCGTGGAAAAACTTCAGAAAATCCACTTTTGATTCCAGATTTGATATTGCTCCTACAAGCCATGGAAGTTTATATGGGCCATAGGTGGGCCCGTGGACAACTTGGACAACTTTTTAAGAAAAGGTATTTTAGTCTTTTCTACCCTTTCAAAGTCTAATCCTAACATTTTTACACCTAAATAAATTCCTAAATATATTAGTTCAATTTTTTTACACTAAAACACCTTCTCCAACTTAGAACAAGGTTTCAAGGGAGAAAAAGGCTAGGGTTTGAGGATAATATTGTGAGTTTTTCCAAGTTGTTTCAAAATTCAAAATTTCCAGGTATGTAAGGCTAGCAAAAACATGGATTATGTTCTTCTAAGGGGTCCTTGGTTTACACACAAGTTATGATGGGATTAGTGTTGCTGGATAAGTTATGATGGGATAAGTTATGCTAGGATTAGTTATGCTGAGGGTAGTTTTTATTGTTTGTTTGGTTTGATATATTCAAACTAATATTCATAGTACAAAATTTAAGAAGAAAATGTTTGTTTAATAACATATCCTTCGGCTAATTTATTTTTTTTTAAAAAAATTCTTTGCAAGCTTTAATTGTTCATTGTTAAAAATAAATTTTATCTTATTTAACATATATGTATGCATTTTTATGATTATGCCATATGTTTTTAAAATTAAACTTTTGTCTTATTAACTTAAAATAAAACTTCCATCCTATTTAGCTTTAAATAAACTTTTCATTTTATTTAACTTAAAAAAATAAAATTTTCATCTTATTTAGTTTAAAAATAAAACTTCCATCTTATTTAGCTTAAAAGTAAAACTTGCATCTTGTTTAGCTTAAAAATAAAAATTTTTATCTTATTTAGCTTAAAAATAAAAGTCTCATTTTAAGTTTACTATGTATGTGTGCATGTGTGTGTATGTGTGTGTGTGCGTGTATATATATATATATTAGACAAATAAATTCGACTTATAATATATTCATAAATAAAAATTGTATTTATAAAATATAATGTTTTTAATAAAAAATATATAAAAACATTGATCAGTCAAGGTTATGAATATTATTATAAATATTATTTAAAAATATGATAATATACATAAATATAAAAATAATGTATAAAGAGAGTTTAAGGGGGTTATTTTTATTATTTCACATGTCTATCCCAAGATAGTTATCCTAAGATTATTATTCCACCTCCCAGATGGGATAACTTATCCCAGGACTAATTGTTAATCCCATGATAAGTTATCCCATTCTATGCAACCAAACAAAGAATTAAAAACCACTAAAAAATTATCTAGGAATTAGCTTCCCTTCCCTCACACCAAAAGACCCCTAAGTTCTATAATATTATGGGTGAAGTACAATAGAGAATAATTGGAAAGTTGACTATGTTGGACATCCCTCTTTAATGCTTAAGCAAAAAATTAAACATGCGAAGAAGATCATGTCAAGGTGAAGCAGTAGTGAAACCTATGGAGAAATATTCAAACAATTAATAATTCAGGATAAGATTGTGAAGATAAAGAAAGAATTGTTTAAAAACTTTCCAATTGATGTTAAAAGGATGGTATAATAACAAGCATAGGTAGAACAGGAAAAATAAACATTTTTGAGAAAGTGTTTTGAAGATAAAAGGATAGAGTAACAATGGCATATGGATGAAGATAGAAACATCACATGTTTCCATAATATGGTAAAAAATAAGGAAAATGATACGAGTTTAGAAGATTAAAGATGATAAAGGAAAATGGATTGCAAATGAAGAACACGTGATTGAGAAAGTTGTCAGGTTTTATTAGAAATAATTTTCACAAGGAGAGAGAGGAATAGTTTTTTCACTTCATGATTATATTCCTAGTCCAGTGGATCAAGAGACTAGCACACAATACGATACACCTAATCAGGAAGAAGTGATATATGCAATATTTGTACAAAATGGAACTAAATTATAATAGAGGATATGACCAAAGTTTGCAGGCTTTTTATAATAAGGACACATAATTTAAGTCCATCACCAACAAAAATGTAGTTCTTCCAAATAAGAACTTGGTTAAAAACTTTGTTAAATCAGAGGTCAGTTTGAGTAACATCTTTAATAAAGTTATGCTAAGGATTCATTCATGGAAGGACAGAAATATTTCTTCATAACGTTATCTCGATAAATTAGTCAAACTTTTTGAAGGGGACACATATTATTCAAGATGTCCGACTAATTCAATAGATAATCACAAATATCAGAAAGAGAGGAATATCTGTAATATTGTGATGAAGTTAGATATGATAAAAAAAAAAGCCTATTATAGAGTATCATAGCTATATTTATAAAGGTCTTGAGGAAGATGGCTTTTTCAGAGATCTTCATATATATGATGTAAAAATTATTTTTAATAATTTGTAGAGTATTGCTACACCATCCTTTTCAATGGATAAACACATGATTTATTTTATTCTACAAAAGAAGTTATGCATGGGGACTCCTTGTCACCAATATTTTTCATACTTTGACATAAATAATCTTCGTGACTTTAATGCTCTACTTGAAGCTTGGGTTACAAAAGCTATGGGCACCCAGGTGGTCTATTGATTTCAACTACTTGGCCTATGCAAATGACATCATCATCTTTACTTTATCTAATCAGAATTCCTTAAAAATGCTCATGGAAGTACTATAAGAATGTGAAAATGAGTCTTGGACAACTCATGAACTGATTCAAATGCTTAGTATACATGTTAAAAAACATCAATGTTTATGCTATAACAAAGGTAGAATAGACTATGAATTTTGCAAAAAGGAAAAATTATTTTCCTATATCTTGAGTGTCTCATCATCCACTCCAAGAAATGAAAGACATAAGATTTATCTAATCAAGAAGGTGAAGAAAATACTTCAAATTTTGAAATATAAGATACTATCTTTTGTAGTCAAAAAAGTACTTATCATCAATGTACTACAAAGCATGCCAATATATTTACTATCAACTTTCGCTCCAACAAAATACATCCTAAATGATATCTATAAGAAGTTTTTTAGGTTTTCTAGAGAAACAAGTATAAACGAGGGTCATATTCTAAGGTAGGCCCTAGATGTGACATGGCAATTAGAATCTCGAAGGACTCCAACCAAGCCTCTTAGCATGTAAAGCATACACAAAGTAAATAGACTAAATTAATAAATGAAGTAGAATAAGTCTTAATATAAAGTCTAGCAATATAAGAAAGGATAAATCAAGGCATGATGTCACGACCCAAGCCTGGGGCCTAGATATGACACAGCAAATGGGGAGCCCGAGGGGACCCCAAACAAGCCTCTTTACAAATTATTACACATCATTGGTCGTGGAAGCTTTAAACAACATTAATAATAGTATAGATAAGGGAAAAGGGGCTTAAGGGAAACCTTCATAACATAAGACATCATTAAATCAAGAGAGTCAAGGCTCATAACATAATGGCATAACTTGTCCAACAATACCTCTACAATATCGATAAGAGCGGGGGCCAAGATAAGCAACTACTATCACCCTCATAATAAATACTTATATAAAAGAAAGATAGTCTTAGAACATAAAATGATACCATGAACACTTTTCGCAGAATGGAGGGCTCACCAAACAGCTTGAGAGAAATCGTACTAGCCACGTGGACTAAGATGCTCAGGTGGGGCTCCAATTACTACATGGTAACATCATGTAAGCATAGATTATATGTTAGTAAGTTTTAATGTACTAAGTATATAGGATGCGATGCAATAAGAGATGAGCAATATAATCAAAATGCATAAGCATAGGCAATAAGTAGCAGATAACAATATGGCATGCATGGAAGATGCTTAAAGTAAATCATGCTTACATAGAACATTGTACATGTGCAAGAAGAGACCATCATTATAGAGTTCAAGCTTATCAACGTACAAACTCCTTGACTAGTTGGTGGATCGTCGCGGCCTATGGTGATTGAGGTATAAACCCCCCAATCCAGTTATCAAGGTACAAACCGCTTGATTGGTTGGTGGATCATTACACCCTACTACCCATGGTCATTGAGGTACAAACCCCTCAATCTGATTATCAAGGTACAAACCCCTCGACATGGTTATCCTGGCTCACAACCCCCTAAGTAGGGCATGGTCAATTTCCAACAGAATATAGGAGAATATCATATACATACATCTATTCCATCATCACAAAGTCATTAATCTCATAAGATATGAATTAGACCTTCAATATCTTAAGAAATCATAATTGGACATTTTATCAAACACTTGGTGGGTGTGCAATGCTAGCGCAAAACCATGAAATAAGAAGAGTAAAATCATGCAAGAAATCTTGAAGTAAATCATCCCACCAATACTTGGTAACACCACCATATAATATACATCAAAAACCTTCATCAAATCTGAAGATAGATCTTAAGATTCGCAGCTCAAAACATGTATAAACAGACATATTTTTACAAAACCCCAACATAATTCATAGTCAAATTCATAATAGAAAACCCATATGTAAATTCAATTTAGAAACATGTATTTTAGGTTAAAGAAACAATAAGGAAGCTTGGACACCATGGGTGAAAGGACCCAATGGTTGAAACCCACATACCTTAGCTTTGAGAGTTTCTTGAAGAAAATTTGAATAGAGACTTGAAGCTTGGATGAATTCCCTAAGATCTAAAGTGACTTGGACACTTAAATTTTGAGATAAATATTAATCTAAGTGTTTGAAAGTGTATTGGGGAATGTCTTGGATGATATGAAGGTGAAATGTGGCTAAGTATAGGTATTTTTATGCATTGAAAGACTTAGGCCCAAGATCAAAATCCTTGGACCGAGATAAAAATCACTAGAAGTAAAATATAAAGGTCCGCATCTAGTCTACGATGCGGACCTATCGCAGAGGCAAATTTTACACTGGTTCGCAATGGCTACATCGCGATACCATCCTGAATCACCACTATTTTACGCAAACTTAGGAAAGTCAAATTTCGCTATGGCTGCTCTAAAATCAGGGTTAGACCCATTTGCCACTCACTTTTTCCCCGTAGTCAAGAATATGAAGTCAGAATTTTGATATCACATATAGATTTTGAGATATAAGGAAATTTTCTAGGCACTTCTGAGGCACATTTATGGGCACTTTTGGGGTCATTTCTGTTAGGACCTATAATTTAATTTAAACCCCGAACGTCCTTAATTTATTCGATTTAATAAAGTTTGGGACCAAATGCAACATTTCACCTAAGTTTGGTCCTTAAGAATAAAGCTTGTTGTGGGGTCAAGGTGTGTGTGATTTATTGATT
>JAOTQJ010204797.1:0-19532 GCA_025642045.1 Solanum sejunctum
ATTTCATCATCCTATCAACCACCACCCATATAGAATCAAAACCTTTCCTAGTCTTGGGCAACCCAACCACAAAATCCTTATTAATTACCTCCCACTTCTAAGTAGGAATCTCTATTTCTTGGGTTAGTCCACCCGGCCTTTGATGTTCGCCTTGACTTGTTGACAATTATGGCAACCGAAAACAAATTTAACTATGTCCCTCTTCATGCCTCCCTACCAATATATATCCCTCAAGTCTCTATACATTTTGGTGGAGCTAGGATGGATAGAATAAGAAGAGTTATGGGCCTCATCAATAATTCTCTCCCTCAAACTGTCAACACATGGAACACACAACCTACCTTGGTATCTAAGGGCCCCATCTCCCCCTTGGGAGAAAATCTCTATTTTGCCCTCTTTCACCAAGGCCTTCATTTCAAGCAAGGAGGAGTCTAGATCTTGTTTTTCTATCACCTCAACAACCAAGGAAGATTTAGAACCATCAACAACAACTACACCATTACCCATATCTTCTAACCTAACCCCTAATCTAGCCAATCTATTCACCTCTCTAGCCATCTCCCTATCACCACCATCCATATGCGGTAGGCTACCCATAGACACCCAACTCAAAGCATCCGCCACAATATTTGCCTTATCCAGATGATAATGCATACTCATCTCTTAATATTTGAGAATTTCTAGCCACCTTCTTTGTCTCAAGTTGAGATCATTTTGTGTGAAGACATATTGAAGGCTCTTATGATAGGTGAAGACATCCAGATGCACCCCATATAAATAATAAGACCAAATTTTTAATGCAAACACCACGATGGCTAATTTAAGATCATGAGCAGGGTAGTTCCTTTCATGCACTTTGAGTTGTCTAGAAGCATAAGATATGACCTTACTATTTTGCATTAGCATACAACCCAAGCCAACTCTAGATGAATCACAATACACGACAAAACCCTCAAACCCATCCAGTAGTGACAATATAGGAGCGGATACAAATCTATCTTCCAACGTTTGGAAGCTTTTCTCACATTCATCGGTCCACTCAAACTTAACCTTCTTTTGAGTCAATTTTGTCATAGGGGAAGCAATGGAGGAGAACCCATTTACAAACCTTCTATAATAACTTACAAGGCCCAAGAAGCTCCTAATATCTAATAGGGTCAATGGTCTAGGCCATTTCCTAATCATATCGGTCTTCTTAGGATCCACATTAATACCATCCCCCGACACCACATGACCCAAAAATGCAACCTCCTTCAACAAAAACTCACACTTTTCATATTTAGCATACAGTCTCTCCTCCTTTAATTTTTGTAACACTATCCTCAAATGGCCCATATGCTCCTCCCTACTGTTGAATAGATCAATATATCATCAATGAAGACCACAACAAAGGAATCAAGGTAGGGTTTGAAGACCTTATTCATTAGGTCCATGAAGATAGCCGATGCATTAGTCAACCCAAAGGATATCACCATAAATTCATAGTGCCCATATATAGTACGGAAGGACGTCTTGTGAATATCACACTCCCTCACCCTCACTTGATGGTATCTGGTCCAACGATCAATCTTAGAGAAAAAGCTAGCCCCTTGCAATTGGTCAAACAAGTCATCAATTCTCGAAAGAGGATACCTATTGTTTATAGTGACCTTATTGAGTTGCCGGTAATCAATGCACATTCTAAGTGACCTATCCTGCTTTTCCACAAATAACTCCGGAGCACCCCAAGGTGATTGACTAGGTCTAATAAATCCCTTTTCCAACAAATCTTTCAATTGCTCTTTTAACTCCTTCAACTTTGCCAGGGCAACATGGTAAGGGGGAATGGAGCTAGATTGAGTGTTGGGAAGGAGCTCTATGCCAAAATTTATCTCCTTTTCGAGAGGGACACTGGGAAGGTCATTCAAAAAGACATCAAGAAACTCATTTATAATAGGGACCGACTTAATGGAAGGGACCTTGGACTCCACATCTTTAACCCTCATAAGATGATACAAACACCCTCTAGAAATTATTTTATGGTCTTTAATGCATGAAATGAATCTACCCTTAACCACCACATCTTGACTTTCCCACTCAAGGACTGGTTTATTTGGAAATTAAAACTTGACCCTATGTTTTCTACAATCAATGATAGCATAGTATGCATGCAACCAATCTATCCCGAGAATGATATCAAAGTCTGCCATATCTAATTCAACAAGATCACAATGAAACAACTTATTCAAGATGAAAATATGACAAATTCTATAAACTTTTCTAGCAACAATAGAGGTACTAATAGGAGTAGACACTTCATATGACTCATACAACAACTCAGGAATAACATGAAACTTTTTAGCAACAAAAGGAGTAACAAAGGAAAGAGTGGCACCCAAATCAATCAAAATATACACATCAAAGTCAAAGATTTTCAATATATCGATAACAACATCGGGGACCTCACCAACCCCTTGCCTCCCATGTAGAGCATAAAACCAATTGTGTCTTGGGGCACCATCTTGAGGACCACCTCTACCCAATGGAACTGTATTTTCACCGCAGACCTTGCCACAGTTTCTTGGACAATCTACTTTCTTGTGACCATGCTCCCCTCATCAAAATGTGTATTGGAACCCTTTAAACATGGTCCCTTGTGATTCTTCCCACACCTATGCACATATTGTTAGTAGCCATTCTTCCCACACCTTGAGGCCTAAGGAAGTCATTGGAAAACTTCCTATTAGTAGCATGAGAAGGCCCTTGGCCTTGATGATGTCTAGTACCCTTTTGAAACCTACCTTCAAAACGAGCCCTCTTGGCCTCAAGACACTTCCTTTTTCTCAACTTTTCTTCCTCTATTTGCTTGGCATAAGTCATCAACTGAGACACATCCACATGATTAATTAGCAAGACGGATCGATATTCTTCACTTACCAAGTTGGAAAACCCCCCCAAAAACTTGTTCATCCTCGACCTAGGATCAACCACAAGTGAGGAGCATACATTAAAATTTGATTAAATTTGAGAGAATACTCTCTCACACTCAAAGCAATTTATTTCAAGTTCATAAACTCTACCAACTTTGCCTTCCTAAGCTCAAGATGGAAAACCAATTAAGTAAGCCAATTTGAACTTCTCCCACAGCACCACATTACCAACCCCTTCTGACTTTCCATTGCTCATACCAAATTTAGGCTACCCCTTTGAGTTGGTATGCTTCCAACTCTGCCTTTTGATTTGGCCCAATGCCCATGATATTCAAGATTTTTTAGACCTCATCGATGAACTCTTATAGGTCTTCATCCACTTTTGACCCATGGAGAACCGAAGGGTTCATATTCAAAAAGTCTCTTACCCTAACTCTCGGGGTATTAGCATGAGGGGATTGGGCCCCTTATTAGACTTGGTTGGCCATCACTTGGGCAAGCCTAGTAAGAGTATCTCGGAGTTCACCATTGTCAGGTTGCTCTTCGAGAGTTTGGGTCTGTCTTCCTCTAGTGTTTGGCATGATCTAACATAGCAAATAACAATCATTGGGGTGGAAAACTCAATACAACTCTATAGCATGACATACAGCATGAAGAAGGAAAACATTTTCTATAATGCCATATAGCCTCCTACTCATTGTCATGGCACACTTCACAACCATGAATAGGACTCTATTCGATACGGGTGTTGGACTCCGAGGATCTATCAACCTAGTGCTCTGATACTGAGTTTGTCATGACCCAAGCCTTAGGCCTAAGTATGACACGACAATTAGGGGACCCAAAGGAATTCCAAACAAGCCTCTCAACATATCATTATACATCATTGGTCATGGAAGTAAGTAAAAGACATAAAACAAGTAAAAAGGGCAAAGAGGCTAAGGGATAGCTTGCCAAAACATCAACATCAATACAAGGAGTCAAAGGTCATATTATAAATTCACAATTTGTCCAACAGACACCTCTAAATAAATAGGTAGAGCAGGGGCTAGACAAGGTAACCGGGCTCACCCTCATAGTTAAAATAGAACATAAGAAAGTATCTCAATACATGGATAATAACAACTTAGACTAAGGTGCCCGAAATAAAGGACTCACCAACAAGCTTAGAATAACACTGACTAGCCACGTGAGGATGATAATCAACTTGAGTGCCGTCTCTACATGGTGATATCATGCAGGAAAGAGTATGCATTAGTACATTTGAATGTACTAAGTATGTGGGATGCAATGCAACAAGAGATAGACACCATAGGCAAAATGCATAAACATAGACAATGGGCATAGTATAACAATATGACATGCATCATCAATCCATAAGTAAAACATGCTTCAATAACTCATGCTCATATAAGATATCATATGCGTAGAAGAGACCAAGCTAAAATCCCAACTATAATTGGGAGGTGCCATTCACACCTGGACACCCTGATAGCAAGGTACTACACCTCTCACATGGTTGTTGCCATTCACACCTGGATACCTTGGTGACAAGGCATGGTTATCCGAGCTACTATACCCCTCCAATTAGATATGGTCTAAAGCAACACATTATATAGAATATATATATATCATGTACATAAGCTCATTTCATCATCACAACATCAACAATATCATATCTCATGCTTTGGACCTTCAATTCCTCAAGAAAACATAACCAGGCATTTTATCAAACACCTTTAGGGTGCGTTTATGGGGGTAAAAGACCATTCAATTTAGAGATGAAGTCATGCAAGAAAATCTGGAATAAAATCATCAATCAACACCTTACAAAACCCCTAATACATTCACATTAAAACTTCTCATCAAATGCAACATTTGACCAAGATTTAGAGTTCAAAACTTGCTAAAACAACTATACTTTCATGAACTAAAATCATTGTGCAATAAATTTCTCAATATATAAGACCCACATGTAAAATCAACTTTAAATCATGTAATATTAATAAAATGGAGACTTAAGCACCATGGGTGGAAGGACCCAATGGTTCAACACTACATACCTTAGCTATAGAAAAGTTTTTGGTGAAGTTTGAAAATAGAAGCTTGAAGTTTGAAGAAAATCCTTAATTTCGAACAAAGGTTTTGAGTCTTGAATTTTGGAGTAAATATATGGCTAAGTGTTTAGGGGGGTATTGGGAAATGTTTAGAATGATATAAGGGTAAAATTTGGCTAAGTATCGATAAAAGTACATTTGGGAAACTTGGGCCCAACACTTAGAATATTTTAGGCCGCCCAGCAAAAAAAAAATGCCAGGAAAAATGTAGCTCTCCGCATTGCAGAAGGGACGCAAAGAAGGAATTACATTAAAGCTTGACCTTGGTGCATCGCTGAGGGAACGCATAAACCTCACTAGAATTCATCACTTAAAAATGTATAATTGCTAATCTTTCTCTCTTAAATCAGGATTAAACCCTTTTTCACCTAACTTTGACCCGCTGAACAAGAATCCAAAGTCAAATTTCTAAAATTAGAAATGGATTTTGAGATATATAGAAATTAAAATTTTGGGCATTCCGAGGCACATTTTGCGGCACTGTTTGGGGTTGTTACAACATCCCTATAGCTTGAGTCCAAAGTCCCATTTCCCTTAGAATTACGTCTTTAAACTTGCTTATGCTTCATGAACCAAGGATGTGCTTACTTAGGCTTAGAGGCTTGTTTAGGATTCCTTCTGGTTTCCCATTTTCTATGTTACCTAGGCCCTAAGATTAGATCGTGGCATTGTTTACCTTAGGTATGCTTATGGTATGCTAAGAGGCTTGGATGAGACATCTTCGGCTTCCACATTAGTCGTGTCAGGACTAGGCCCTAGATTCAAATCATAACAAACTTTGTATTCGGGCATAAGATTTTGAAGCATCCTAAAGCGTACAACATTCCACATCTAGTAGAGTCTTGTTCATATATGTGAAGCATGCCACATCCATGACTAGGAGGCTATGAGATATATAGATAAAATCTTCACTTCTTTTGTGATCTAGGTATGTAACACCTCATATGTTAAAAAGTATGAAAATTAAGAAGTTGTAGAAAAAGTGAAACTAGATAGATAGTATGAGCCAATCTATAGGTCATGGATTGTTCCATGAGTTGTAGATAGGCTAAGGGACAGTGAACTTGGAAAATTTTTGAACCTAGAAGTTAAGTCTACAAGGCCATAGTACGTGCGATATTTGTAACTGAGGTCCATATAAATTTGTCATGGATGGAGTGTTGGTAACTTGAAATTTGTCAAAGTATTGAGAGAAAGGGCAAGACCAACATATGAACTGTAGTTTGTTTTATAGATCGTAAACATGATCTATACATGGGTCAACAAGAGGAGAAATTTGTCTAACTATGGGGTCATTGTACGAGGTGAGTTCATAAACCATAAATGGAACTAAATATCATAGAAGAGTTCTCTCAAAGCAAGATTCAGAGACATATTTAGAGGCCAATTTCATCAGCACAAAACTATGGATCCAAGATTGTAAATGGATCTACAACTTGTAGATCCCTCTAATGGATAGGTCCGACTTTTCTGATGAAGAACGTTTTGGTCATTTTCTACCTGCTTAACTACTAAACTACATTGTTTTGACCCTAACAACTATCCTAACTACCTAAATCTAATAAAAGCTACCCTCAAACCCCTTTGAGTTCATTGACTCTCAAATTCACTCCAAAATTCTAGGTCTTTTTTTCTCAAAGGATTTCCACTATTTAAGCTTAGGGTTCTAAGAGTTTTGAAGGATTTCAACGTCAATTCATCTAAATTTCTAAGGTTTATCCATTAAGGCATGTGAGGCTTCATCCATGGATTACTTTCGTCTATAGATCACAATCTCAAACTCAGTTTTCTCCCAAGTTTAAGCATGAATCTTATGGGCTTTCAATGATTTCACTCTAATTGCTTGAGTTATGATTATTACATGATTATCATACTCTATTATATATAAATTATGATTAACTACATGAATTTCATGATTTTTAATTGATTTACGAGTGACAAATATATATTGATTAAGGCTTTTGAAATTGATATGGGTTTCCTTATGATTTGAATCGATTTCAATTGCATTTACCTCACATAATTTCCATTAAATTTTATTATTTTAACTTCAATTCTTTGTGAACCCATGTTTTACCTAATTTCCTATATCAAGCTATGTCTTTATGAAAAGGGTCCAAGTATTGAAGTGTCAAGACCCGATTTTAGGGGTGATGGCACTTCTCTTTATCCTACCAAGATAAGTCAGCCTAGATAGATCACAATAACATAATACACAAAGATGTGGAAGCTAAATTAAGATAATATTACAAATAAGAAGACTATAAAGCATAAGGACATTCTCCAAACTATAAACCACCCCAAAACTGGTTGTCACAAAGTATAAACCTCTAATGGATCAGAATAGGAAGAAGATAAACAAGTCTCAAAGCGTCTGTCTCTCAAATAGAACAAAACTACTAATAACATCCGATTGTCTTAAGAGTATGCTGGAGAAACAAACAATTACCTCTCAATTGTCAAAGGCTCAATGCACAATAAGAAGAGGAACTTGTGCTGAATTCAGACTCACAACCTACACATATGTGTACAAAAGTAAGTGTTAGTACTAAGGTACCCAACAATCAAACCTAATCATAGGTAGAGAATAAAGAACTAAGAACTCTTCTATCCAACCACATATTTTCAGACTACAAAGCCTACACGCAGGAAAGGCCAACATAAATGGTATAGATAATATAAACATAAATCTCATATCACAGTATCTCAATAGTCATCTTCACAGTATACAAGGCTCAAGTTAGTTAACATATATCACAATGTTTCTATAGTTCAATCTCAACAATATACAAGATTCGAGTCATCAACATGTATCACAACCTTTCAATAATTCAATGTCAACAATGTATAAGATTCAAGTCATTCAATACATCATATTTAGTACATATATCAACTTCAATAGATGAAAACTATGAAATAGAATGAGATGCTATGAAATGCAAGCAATGCGATGAAATGTTAAATAGTAATGATACATGTCTATCCTGCTATACATGTCATTGATATAATTAGACTAGAACCCATGGGGCTGCACATGGACTATTTACCCATTGGAATCATTTGTCTTCGGCATTTGACATTCACATCTAGCCAAAATTATTTTTCTTGGACTTTTCTTTTCTTTTCCTTACTAGAACCATTTCCCTTCTACTTTTATTTTCCTTTCTTTCTCTAGTCGGAACCATTTCCCTTTGGTTTTTATCATCAATGGGTCATCAAGCACATATACATATCATTACAACACAAATATCACTTTCATAATCATGAGTGCATACAAGATTTTCACATAGATCACTAATTCATAATCAAGTATTCAATCTCATTAACAAATAGCAAGAACTATTTTTTTGGCTTTTCATCATCAGTGAAACGTCAAGTAATTCATATCATTATGGTATATTAACTACTTTTACAAGTATAAAAATATGCAAGATGTCCATACTACATCATTTATTCAAAAATCATTAATTGTTTTTATTGTTCTTTCATCATTTGAGTCATTATCAATACATTGCATGATAATCACATCATAATATAATTTTTACATAAGTATTAGCTAAACATTTCACATAAAGTAATTTAGTAGATAAATCCATGTAACATGATTCAAGTTCAACAATCAGAGCATCATGAACACTTTACATTATCAATAGTGAAATCACAAGCCTATTTAACAATATCAACTTACAAGTCTAAGTTAACAATAATAGGTGTCAATTTATGAATCAAGTCATACATGTCATCATATCCAAATTTCCATTATACAAATCATATCTACTAGAATGATTCACTAATCCCCAAGTGTTACATATAAAGGAATTACTAAGTTCAATAAGGTCAACAAGCATTAGAATTCACTTGCCTTAATATAGCCAAACAATCACTCTAATTCCAATTCATTCCACTTTTGAATTGAATCCAAATCACCACAATCTTCTTGAAAATGAATTCACTATAACAATATGACGCTAAAAATACTAAAATCAAGCAATTAGGGCAAAAGGAAAAATTTTCTAAAATTTTACTATCAAATATCAATGTCAAAATTTGAAAATTTTGAGCTGAAAATGTTCCTCTCAAGATTAGAAAATAATAAGGAAAAAATGATTCATAAATAGAGTTAAAATGAGTTCGTAATCATCATTTCCGTAAAATTCTCAAAGTTCATGAAAACCCTTAATTCCTCAATTGAATCTTCCAAATTAGATATTGAGATCAAGAACTAACTAATGAAAATTGATGAAAATAGCTGAAAAGGACTTACCCAGTAGATTACTCATGAAAATCCCTTGAAAAATCATCAAAAAAACCAAGCTCAAAATAATGGAAATGGTGGAAATGAACAAATCCTGTCATTTAAAATTAAAACACTGCTCTGGTACCAAATGTACTTCATAAACATGACCATGACCTTTGCCAACTTGGAGAAAAACGACTCAAATCTTTGGTAACCAGAAGGTATTCCATGAACATGGAGGTCAAGTTGACCTACCCTCCAAGAATACAAAGCCTTTTTCCTCGAATGCAAAAGTCAGTCAGTCAATACTCTTTGAACAAGGTGGTCAATAAACCTGACTCCTCAAACGTGGGTGGAGGACCACGAACATGAAGTAGTAGGCCTAAAACACAATATGTCAGCAAAACATAAAGCACAAAATTCTCAAACTGGATCCTCAAAATTCATTTGTAACTTGATACACACAAACCATATATACAACCCTATAAAATTTGATTGTCCGACTTTGTAGAAAGGTTGCAACTTGAATCTGAGGTCTCCTCAACCCAAAATTTGCTAAGTCACAATGAAACTAGTTTAGGCCACTTGAAATGCCAAAATGCTACCGGATCATTTAAAAATTATGACGAAGTTTATTCTAATACTACAATAACCTGCCAAAACTATTGAAACAATCAAAATCTATTTCGAGCTCTGAAAAACTTGAAATGTTGATCAAAGTCAAACTTGAGTCAAATTTTAACTATACTTTTAACTTCGGACCTAAAATCTACATAATATTTCCAAATCTGATTCTAACAACTCTCCTAGGCCAATTTTTATATTTTGAAACTAATGGAAGTGATGAAATTCCATTCTAATACTCATATCTCTAAATGACTCAATTTTGTGAAATTAGGAAATTCAAACGTCAAAATATTCAAACTTCTACTAAAATCTCAACTTTACCCAAAATGTTTGAAAAATAACTTTTCAAGTCAATCAAACGTGACTTAAAGCTACTAAAAGGAGGAGCAAAATGGTAATTTTATTGGAAAAGCCAAAAATGACATTTGGGGTCATTATAGGAAGTATATTTATGATCATGATTATGAGGATGACTTAAGACCCTAATATTTATGCAATAATTACAACATGCACAATATACCACACTGTATGTAAGTCAAGTAGATGGAGTGTTCCTATTATGTAATACAATTTGCGAGGTTATGATACCTAATTTACAAGTTATGAAGCTATGATTTTTGATGAATTATGAATTATGTTGATGACTATATGTCTAGTACATGTTATTATTCCATGGGATTTAACTTAGTACCAGATGAGGCTTAGAGGGGAGGAGGGAGGGGTCGATCCACGATGTCTTTATATAAAGTCTTATAACTACATGCCACCGTAAGATTATATGTCTTCCTGTATGATATTATGTTAGTGGATACACAAATGATACTCATTTGTGGTAGGATAGAGCCTATAGGATGAGGTTTGATCTACCTTGGCAATTAGACTACTCCTTCTCCAGTGTAGAGGTAACATCGAGATTCTATGTAATAGTTTGCATGGTCTTATTATCAATTATGGTCCTATTCCCACATATGTATGTATGGTAGGCTATAAAGTGTTATTAAATGATTTCATTCATGATTCTAAAGATGCATTATTCATTCATTTCTTGTCCTTATTCTATTGATATGTCTATGGATATTGTTATAATATTGTGATGTTTTATTGATACATTGCATCTTACATACTTAGTATATTTCACGTACCAATACATCCTCTTTGTCTGCATGATCTAACCATATAGGGGTGGGAAAAAACACTCCTATACCGCACTAGTATGGCTAGACCCAGATTGATGCATTTGAGGACTTGGTGAGTTCCTATGCTTTAGGGACAAACATTTATTTTCTTGTATATGATGCTATGTTGAGACTTTTGTAGTTTCTTTCTTATATTGAAGGTAATCTACTAGAATGTTTTAGTCCCCATCAAGATTTACTTATGCAAAGGCATGTTTAGGCGCATTGATGTAATATCCTTTAATAAGAGATTATGGATTTTCATGTTTAATTTGGTTTAAGAAATATTATTCCACTTGCTTATTCTTGTAAATTGCTTATTTACCTTATGTATGCTTATAGTATGCACAAGAGGTTGGGATGGGGCACCTTCAGGTTCGACATTCATTGTATCCTGATTTGTCCCTAGGTTCGGATAGTAACAATGACATGTCCTAATTTGTTATTTAAGACTTCTTCCCTCTAATGATTATCCTTTGACATTTTCAAAGAATGCCTCCACAATGTGCCCTATTACCAATCAAACTCCTCTAGCTCGTCAAGATCCCCAAGATCCTCTAGACAACTAAATGACGAATGCAAATTTTGACAACAATTACCATGATAGATGTTACGACCCAAGCCTAGGACCTAGACATGACATGGTGAATGGGAACCCAAAAGATTCCCAAACAAGCCTCTTAGCATATCATTTACACATCCTTGGTTGCGGAAGCAATTAAATAAAAATAATAGAATAGAAATAAAGATAAAGGGGCTAAGGGAAGTCTTTCATAACTCAATACATCAAAGAGTCATAGCTTGAAGCATAAGTGCATAACTTATCTAACAGCACCTTTAACATTGATTGGGCGGGGGCCAAGACAATTTTTTGGGCTCACCCTCATAGTCATAAGCATCTAAACAATATAAGAGAGTCTATACATAACATAGGATCAATAGCTATTGCCCTTGGAATGGAGGACTCACCAAAGCTTCAAAAGATAGTACTAGCCACGCAGAGGATGATGATGATCAAGAGGAGCTCCGGTTCCTATATGATAACATCATCTAGGCATCGAGTATATGTTAGTATGTTTTAATGTGCTAAGTATGTAGGATGAAATGTAACAAGAGATTAGCAACATTATCAACATACGTAATCATAAGCAAGAGATAGTATATTAACAACATGGCATGCATGATTAATGCTTGAAGTAAAACATGCTTATATGGAAATATAGTACATATGTAGGAAGAGATCATCATCATAGACCAAGCAACTTAGTACTTAAAATCCAAGGCCTAGCACTCCCTTGGAAGGTTATTGAGGTATCTACATCTACCTCTCAATTGTTAGTACGAGCCTAGCACCCCCCAACATGGTGGTCAAGGTACATACCCCTCAACATGGTAGTACGGGCCTAGCACACCCTTACAAGGTGGTCAAGGTATATACCCCTCAACATGGTAGTATGGGCCTAACACCCCTGAGAGGTTGTCAAGGTATATACCCCTCAACAAGGTAGTATGGGCCTAGCACTCCCCCACAAGGTGATGGAGGCATAGCACCCGCTTAATAAGGTGTGGTCAACTTGGAACACTAGAGATACTTTTAATGAAATCAACATATTTATACATTTCGTTCATCATCATAAAGTCACTTGACTCATAGTCTATGCATTGGATCATCAATAACTCAAAAACCCTAAAGCAGACATTTTATCAAACACTGGGTAGGTGTGTAATGCTAGTTCAAAATCACGCAATTCAAGAGTGAAATCATGCAATAATACATAATATAAATGAACCCGCCAACACTTAATAACACCCTTATGCAATATATCTCAAAACTCTTCATCAAATCTCAAAATAGGTCATAGATTCATAGCTCAGAATATGCTTAAACAGTCCATATTTGAAGAAACCCCAACATAGTTTATAATCAAATTCATAGTAAGAATACACATATGTAAATCAATCTTGAAAACATGTAATTTACATAAAATGGAAGATTGGGTACCGTAGGTGGAAGGACCCAATGGTTAAAACCCACATACCTCAATTTTGGAGAATTCCTTGATGAAGATTGAGATGAGAACTTGAAGCTTGAATGAATTCTTTAAGATCCAGAATGAGTTTGGGACATTTAATTTTGAGTGAAATATTTGGCTAATTATTTGAGAGGGTTTTGCGGGAATGTCTTGAATGATGTAATGTTTAAAAATGACTAAGTATATACACATAGGGAAACTTACGCCCAAGACCCAAAGACCTTGGACCAGGGGCATTTCACACCATGGCCGCATTTCGCCAGGTTCGCAAATCGTCTCTGGAATTTGCAAATTTTGGAAAACAAAATTTTGATATGGTTGCTCTAAAATTGGGGTTAACCCCATTTCCCATTCAATTTTTCCCTTGATCAAGAATATGAAGTTGAATTTTTGATATCATGCATAAATTTTGAGATATATAAAAATTACGATTATGGACATTTTCGAGAAATATTTTCAGGCACTTTTTGGCGTGTTTCACTAGACCAAGCCCCCATGGCTACTCAAGCCAATCAGGTTGGTACTATTCCAAATGCTCCTACTCTGGCTTCTAGGATGAGGGACTTTGCAACAATGAACCCTCCAAAGTTCTATGGTTCCAAGGTAGATGAGATCCACAGGAGTTCATTGATGAAGTCTACAATGTGGTGGATATTATGGTGTAACATCGAGGAGAAGGCAAAGTTGGAAACTTACCAACTGAAGGAAGTTGCTCAAGTTTGGTTCACACAGTGGGAGTCTTAAAGAATTGATGAGAGTCCTATTAGTTGGGAGGTATTCAAGGCAGTATTTCTTGATCATTTCTTCCCACCTGAAGTAACGGAAGCCAAACTGATGGAATTCATGAATCTTACTCAATGTTGCATAAATGTGAGAGAGTATGCCCTCATGTTCACAAAGTTGTCCAACTATGATCTTTCTTTGGTGGCTGATTATAAAGTCAGCATAAACAAGTTTGTGTAGGTGTTCTCTTCTTGGTGAAAATGGAGTGCAAATTTGTGATGCTCATAAAATATATGGACATTTATTAGATCATGACTAATGCTAAGCTAATTGAGAGTGAGAAGCTTCAAAACATGAAGATGAGGGAGTCCAAGAGGGCTTGTTTTGAAGAAGGATTCTAAAATGCTAAGTCTGGTGGCAGCCATTGCAATGACCCAATATAGGGGCTAATCATCACATGATGAATGAGATACCCAAAGGCACCTCACCCAATCCATCTCAAGAGTCTTAAGAATTCGTAGGCATCAAGGAAAACTTTTGTAGAAAAAGTAGGGGAAAAGAGGCTAAGGGCCAACTTGACAATGAAACAACGATAAAAATTAGTGGAACTAACTAATGTTAATTCTTGTCCATGAGAATACCAACTAAAACATAATGAACAGAACCAGTATGGTCAGTTTCCATCAACTACAAAGGAATCGATAATAAGGGAATATAGGAAGTAAAAGCCTTAGTAAGGCTACAAATTCATTTGTCTCAAAACAAAGCAAAGATACAAGGTAGATGAAAAAGTAGAGGAGTCCCGAACTAAGGGCTCACCATGAAAGTAAAGCTAGTGGTCGACACTGAGTACTAGACACAAGCCGGTGGAGGAGTGCTTGTCCCTACATGGTTAAATTATGCAAGAAAAATATGTATTAGTACATTTGAATGTACTATGTATGTGAGATGCCATGCATGGATGAAATTATAATACCATCATTATTAAACATAACATAAAAGGATACATATGATAAGATATACATAAGGTAATCTTAAACATGCACAAGAAATATCGCTCAAGATCAATATTAAGCAATGCATAAGGAAGCACATAGAATGAAAACATAGCATAAGATCATAAGCTTGTCGGAATGGACCTTAACCGGCATATAAGACCATGTGACTTACTACATAAAATCCAATATAACCCCTATGTTAGCACGGGGAGACAATTTATCGAGTGGAACTCCGTCAACTTTATATGCATTATAATAACACAAATGTCCTACATGGATCCACTAGACTAGCCTATAAGGCTCCTATGGTGGCACATAGTTAATGCAACAAAGGATTGCTTCTAAGGTTCCCTAACTGAACCCCACCATGATGTCATAATAGATGCTAAGTCATCCCATAGAATATTTAAACTTCAACTCAGAATCATAAGTAGCAAGCATAGGAGTAGCTCGAACTTAGGAACCACCAAGTTAGAATTATCCTTTCATCTTGGGTCCTTTCTTAAACATCTTTTAGGTCAATTAACATAATCATTCATACCTTTGATAAACTTAACTTTAAAGCTCTTCATTAGTACCATAATCATAATCATAAATAATAGAAAACTTTACTTGAGAAAACTAGGTGGTTTTATTTTTATCATAGAACAATCATAAATCACATAAATCATAATAAAATTTCTCTTTAAAAGGAACGTAAAAAATGTCCAACCTTTATCCGCTCGAAAACCATCATGTAATCATCATCATTTGTCAAATATGCATATATACATAGCAAAATAGTAATTGAACTTCTTAAATATCATTTAGTAAAATAAATATCATGAAATCATCATAAGCATACACATTAACTTGAGAAACTTAAAGAAAAGGTAAAATACTTAATCTGGAACTTTATGGATGAAAGGAAATACCCATAAATCAACTTACATAGCTTCAGGTAATTTGAGATAAACAAACTTATAGAATTGAGGAGGAATTTGGAAACCCAGTTCTTGGCTTGCCTTGCCTTGAGAGCCTCTTTCTAGCCTTAAAATTTTTGAGAGTAAAGAATTAGGGAATGAGTGAAGGAATTAGGACTTAGAGACTATTATAGGGCCCTTTTTCTGTCCATAAACAACATAGTTTGGGAATAAAAAGGATGAAAATGATAAAACTGCCCCTCATAAAATTGCCAAGATCGGCCTATGGGACCCCGATTATGGGTTGTAAGTTAATCTATAGGCTGTAAACCTCTTCATCTGATAACATATCTAAAATTTACTAAAGATTAAATTTGTTCTACTCAAAACCATGGAGACATGCTACAGGTATTATAATCATTCACGAGCCATGGTTGGACTTGTGGAGTCCTTCCACATTTAGCCATTTTTACCTTATTCTTAGCCTCATTCCACAATAACTATTTATGGGTTGTATCCCATTTTACAGGTTGTCTGATAACCCATAGGTCGTACTTTAGAAATCTTCAAATTTCGTTCATGTTTGGGGTCCCATTCACGAAACCACATATGGGCTGCAAGGTAATCTATGACCCATCACTTGGTTTGTGGGTTACCCCACACTTGGAAATCTTTCCCCTTTATGAAGTTCTATATTTAAGAATGGGACTTACAAGTCGTATATAAACTTACAGGCCGTATGTCACCCCATCAACCAAACTTCAAGTTATTTTTCAAGACAACGTTTCTGTACTCAATGCTCCTAAACTAGGGGTTGTTACAATGTCTCCCCCTTGGGAACATTCATCACTGAATGTACATAAAGGCAGGCTCTAAAGAGTGAACTAGTATTTAATAATCTAGTATGCAAGCAAAAGTGCAAGTTAAACATCATTTCTCAAAAATTTTAGATTTCATACTATAAACATGTCTCAAAATAGTTCATGAACATCAAAATAAATGTATACATCATGAAAATTAAAATGCATGGAGTTAGAGGTTTTGAAAGAACTTCTTAATACCTTAGGCTTAGTAGAGTGGAATAGATGTGGGTACTGCTTTATCATATCTACTTCTATTTCCCATGTAACACCCTTAACTTGTTGGTTTCTCTAAAGCATTTGATGGATGCAACTTTTTTGTTCCTTAGATTGTTCACTTGCCGTTTAGAATTTCAGTCCGTACCTTTTCATAACTCAAATCCTTTTTAATATTCACATTATGCAAAGTAACTAGGGAACTTATGTCTTGACCCTGACCAAGGGCCTAGGAATCATTTGGCGAATGAAAATTCGTGAGTCCCTAAACAAGCCTCATAGCATCCACGTACACATCATCGGTTTGGAAGTGAATAATTAGGCAATAGAACACATCGTTCTAAGGGATGGAAAAGTATAACTCATTCTATGAAAATGTCATAGGGATAGGGAGTAGCAAAATCTATATAGCACATAGAATATAAGGATTAAGGGACGGGTAAGTATGACTCACGCTATGGGGATAGAAAGGACTTAGGAATTTCCACATTTCCACATCTCATCAAGAACATATCATAATTTCATCAACATAAATACATAATCTGCATAAACAAGTAGCATAACATAACACAAATCCATACATAGAGTTTACATGTTGTCCAACAATGCCTCTAAGTCATAGAATAGGATGGGCGCCAAGAAATGTCCTGAGCTCACCCTCAAAGTAAAGACATAAGAGTAAATAACATAATAGGTAGAAGGAAGGTGACTTGTACTTGAATGATAGGACTCACCACAAGCAACTCTCATAATCCCAGCTAACCATTAAAAGTTGGATATAGATAGTCTCCGGCCCTTACATTGTTAGATTATGTAGGCAATGAGTATGAATTAATACATTTGAATGTACTAAGTATGTGGACATGCAATGCATATGAACTCATTAAACCTGCATTCAGTGTATGATGACAAGGGCACATATATAGAAAGAACTATATAAGAAAGAATAATATATCAATATGCCAAGAAATCCATGATGCATGAATGCCAATATACTTTGTACATAACGAGGATGTGGCCTCAATGGATATGAGACCAGGTGAGCTATAACTTAGTACTCCATCGTCTTCCCCAAAATAAATAAAGAGGTGGCCTACTTGCCAAAAGTAGATCCTTAACATAATAATTGCTTAAAAGAGGCATAAACACGAACCTATGTTTGGCACATTGTTATAGGACTTGAGGATTTTTATAAGGGACCTTGGGGATATCCTCCCTCACATAAACCTACTTGTTTCTAAATTATCCCCTAAGAATGCATATACACATATATGCTTAATAAGAAGGCATATGTCTTTCAAATTATTTTCATGCATACTTAGGTTTCAAAGCCAAACACACTTCATAATGATTCATACTTAGGCTAAAAAGCAAAATCATACATTGTGTCATATGTTTATGCATTGGAATAGCTCTTTCATACTTGTACATGTTGGTGTAAACACCCATAATTGCTCAAAGCGACATATCATAGACATTATGTGATCACATTCTTGTCATACCCATACTTTCCTTGCAAACATAGTCCTTATCATAATTGAGACTCATCCCACATCATAAACCTCATGAAAATCAATGTTCATATATGCATATGTCATTATTAATGAGAGAATAACATGGATAATAGAGATTTGCGCTTAAATCAACATTATTAGATGAAAACAAAGTAAAACCGTGAAGAAATTCACAATTTAAGCATATTTGAAACTACCTATGCCTAAATTCAATATGTAAAAGGACAAGCATATTCAAACCTTCATAATATCAATGAAATTCAACATGTTAGCGCTTAAATTACTTTTAAAAATCAACTAAATACAACCCAAATCTTAATTGAATCAAATCAACAATAATTTAAAGGACCCATATTCAAAGTAAGCTGAAAATTGATAAACCAAGGAGTAAAAATTATTTGGGGTCTTCATGGTTGAAAGGGACCATGAAACAATACCACACACCTTAGATAGCTAGAATAATTAAGAAGAAGTTGATTTGAGAAGAAGACCCTTCCTTAAGCTCCAACTTGAATCTCTAATGGCACACTTGAGAGGAGTTCTTAGAAGCGACACTTTGAATATTCTAAGTATAATATATGAATTTGAATAAGAATGAAGGAGTATAGATTTTTTTAGGGGTTTACAATAGGTTAGAATGTCACAAATGACTCGCAGAAATTACCAATATTATGAGAAAACCATTGATAAAGTAAGCATTAAAAAGTTCCTGGTGGCCCGTGAAAGAGCACCACTGATCATGAACATGACCACAGACCATGCAAGGGTTCATGGTAAGGATCTTCAGACACTTAGGCAAATTTTCAGACTAAGGACATTTCCGTTGCAGTTCACTATGCATTGAAAGGTTCATTGATCATACAATGGTCTGTACAAATTACCCAAGTTCCGAGATGGTTATTTTATACTTAGAACCATATTTTATGATGAGGGCTTCATCACAAACCTTACCACATCTCTTGGTTGGTTAATTGCATAGCTCGTGCAAGAGCCTTTGGTGGCTGTCTTAGCTATTGTCTTGGATTGAAAGCTGGGCTCTTACCAAGGGCCCTTTCCATGACCAGTGGTTAGGACCACGGTTCGTGGTAGGTTCCTTGGAGGGACACCAAGCCTAAAAACTTTATTAAGCCACTCAAACCATTAAACAAGCATCCCCCATGGGGCACACACCTCTAAAATTTTATCTAAGCATTAATAAAGTCTTACTAGATTCAGGTCCTT
>JAOTQJ010204836.1:0-19528 GCA_025642045.1 Solanum sejunctum
TCAAATCTGCATACATATTTGGATACCAAGTTACATGGGTTCTTGTTGCTAAATAAAGTTCATGAATTGTTTCACCTTATACGCATTTCATTATTTGTGTAACGTACTTTTTTTATTGTCATCTTGTCTTGTATGATTATCTACATGTCACATGCTACATCTATAATCCTACAGCTCCAAGATTGTGATCACCAAAAGAATCATCTCAAAGGTAATTGAAAATTGAAGTATATTAATTGTTGATGGGTGGCAACCTAAGGGGTGGAAGAATCACCTAGCCAGGGTCGATCCTATCACGAAGGGTAGCCCAAAAGGTTAAAGAAAAAGCCTAGCCAGGGCCGATCTCGATATAGACTTACCACTGATCAGCTGGTCATTTGTATTACATATTATGCATAGATTATACACTAAATGTAAAGCAATAAAAAGAATATAAAGTACATGATCCCACAGTACAACTAAAGATGGTCTCTTATCCTATACCAGTGTATAGTTTCATTTAAGCTATTACTTCGTATATAATATTTTCTACATTACATATTCAGTATATTATCTCGTACTGATGTCCATTACGGGGGGCCTGCATTTCATGTTGTAGGTACAGGTGCTAGTAGATCTCCCCTGTAGTAGTATAGGTTATCCAGCTGTTGTTACCATGCTCCATGTTGCTTCGGAGGTTTGTGTGTCTAGATCTTATATTTTTGTATTGTATAGTTAGTTGAGGCAGGGCCTGTCCCGACCCTTATTAGATACTTTTTCTTATCTAGAGGCTTTATAGACTATGTAAATTAAAGTGTGGTCATGTCTCATACTTTAAACACTGTAGCCCCAATGACCTAGCCATATGCATTTACTTTTAGTTTGTTATCACTGTTTATTTTCTTAAAGGCATGTCAAATATAGAAATCCTTTATAATATGTATAGAAAGCATATGGATACATGTTGGTTCTCCCGAGCCTCATTGGCAACGGGTGCACGTACACCCTAACGGGACTTTGGACATGATAATTTACAAAAAGGTCCTTAAAATAATTAGAAAATTCTGGTCGGCAGCTGCTACGACTCGTAAGGTGACCTACAAGCCGTAATCGGGCTTTTGTAGTCAACACTTGGTATTTTGTACTTCACTGCTACCATCCACCTCTATGAGTTGTAGTCTGGTATACGACTCGTAGTGCCTTCTAGTTGTCCCCCCTTGCATTTCTTAGTCCAGTTGTTAGTCAACATTGTCAATAGCTATAAGGCCCCCTTCTATGAGTCGTAGTGAGGACTATGACCCGTACCCTAAGCTCGTATAGCTAAACTACAAATTCTTAGATTTTGGTTTTGGAAACTATTAATTGCAATGATGATCCCCTAAGACTCGTAGCTTGGGCTATGACTCATAATGGGTCTCGTAGATCTTCAAAATTCAACAAAATCTATAACATTTCCCAAAAATAGGCCAACTAGTATTTTCTGCAAAAATAAACACAAAAACTCATATAAACCATAAAAAGTCGCATTGAGAACACACAAAATCCCTAGTTTTAGGCACAAAATATGTTGTATTTTGATAGCACATGAACACACTCATCAACTTAGAATTGTTGCTTGTCCTCAAGCGACGACTCAATCTAGACAAATAATGAGGAATATATAGCAGTAATTCTACTGGCTTATACCTTACTCAATTTTAATTCTGGTACCCATTTTAGTATTTCCAAAACATGATCATATAGCTACTAAGCAAACCACAGTATATTGATGCATTTGACAATTAACTATGACAAGTTAAGGAGTATCAATAATCCATAATCACTGAACAAGTCAAATGCTAACCATGCAATGCAAATGCCCTCACAGAAAAGAAATTATTTTTTTCAATCAATATGCCTTCAAAATTTGTTTAAGAGACTGTACAAACATACTCACTCTAACAGATGATATTCATGCATGATGAGCAATACCATAAGCTTGCCCATATACTCACAACCTGGACTCTTGTCTAATTGGATTAGGATCACTTTAAGACTTCATAGGCTTGTAACGTAGGTTCATAGGGCTTTGGTGTGACATTTTGGGCAATTAGTGACTAAAGGCCAACCTTGAACTACACTTTTCAACAGTTTCACCTTAAAAACACAACCATTCTTAATGTGTTCTCCCTTACTCCTTATTTCAAGATTTTCGGGTATTTTCTCTTTATTTATCAACTTGTGTCTTATTTTCAAACTTGATTTGCTTTTTCAACTCATACTAAGGCATCTTTTACTCTTTTTCTCTCCTTGTTCATGTCTTTCTATTCTTTATATTCCAAACTGATCACTTTATTTTTTCTATCATACCACAACATAAGCCACCCTCAACTTAGGCTTTTAGCCTGAGGTGAAGTGCACAATATCCAATCCCACAAACCAAGGCCACTTTTGGTAGCAACCCTCAACTTAGGCTTTTTTCCTCAATCAAGGTTCACAATGTTCAAGGATAGACCAGGGCCAATATCAAGGTATTTTACTAGATAAGGTTAAGCTAGTAGGTATTAAGAAATAAAAGGTACATGTAAGGCTCATACATTTGGATCAAAGGGTAAACTCTATCATTCGGTGGGTTATTTAGGCAAAGGTCGACTAAATCAAAGAAAAATGGCCTAAGATCCCTTCCTAATACATACAATCTCTACTCCAACTCAAAGTAACAAGGCAAGCTTTGAATCAGTAAATAATATATAAACACAATAAAATTAGCTCACATGCATATGGCATTACATATATAGCCAATATTGACTCACAGATCATGCTTCAAGCATCAACTTGCCTTCAATTAGTCAGAACAAACATTGCCAAACCATTCAAACATGCATGATCACAAAGTAACTGCAAATCAACAAAAGATTTCAAGGGTACGAATTTTTCAAAAATTTTCATAAACAATCAAAACAATGTACATGCCAAAAGTTTGATCAACACAAAAATTATCTACAACATCTAAAACATGTTAGTTTAGCTTGAAAATAAAAATCTATAAGTCAAAAGAACACAAGGAAGAAAACCTCATGATATTAATAACTGGATAATTATGGACTAAAGGCTACTCAGACTTCATCCTAGTCTATAACTACCCACACACCCTCGAAAAACATGTACTTTGTCCACAATGTACAAAAACAAAAACAAAATAACCATATAGGGACAAAAATCAAATATCAAATAGTGCCTAAGCACGGGTGTTCGCTTGTCTATGAGCATCTCCCTCCTACAAGGTAGTTTGTGCTACCGTCATGCTAGATGAGCCAATTCCCTACAATCACTCAAGCTCCTAAGCTTTCTTTACCTCCTCTTCCTTTCTTGATGTCTTCAAGATAAACTCAATAATCTACTCATCCAGCTCTTCATCGGAGGTATTCTGCCACTTGTGCCTCTCCTCTTCATCAGTCTCCTCCACAGGTCTCTTCTTGGGAGCAAATGATGGATCCTCCTCAAACATGTCAAATAGTGGCTCATTTACAAGTGTAGACTCAGGAACTGTGATCGAAGCCACCAATAACATAATCAAGTCAGCTTTGAACTTTGTCAACTCTTGACGAAAGGCTAACAAATCTGCAAGTTGGGTCTCAGCAAATCTCTTCTGAACTCACCCCTTGAAAGCATTGACTCGAGCATCTACCATAGCGATACTCTGATCAACAACTTAAGTGGTAAATGCTTTGCGTCTATCCTTTGATTCCTGAACTATCTGTTAGACCCACAGCTTCATCTGTCATATGAGTTAGGCTAACTGGTCCTCATTCCATGATAACCTCCAAACCATACCATGAAAAGCAATAGCAGACATAATGTCTGCAAGAGGAGTAAATGATGTAGATGGCTCTGGTACAAGTGCGACTATACAAGGACCCATCTTGATATCAGTTACCGCAGGCTGCTCTGGTCCCTCATCAGTAGTAATAGCAGCTAGAGTAGTAGGGCAGCAGCCGTTGAACCCTCAGTATCTGGCTCTTGCATGAAATGTCTCGGGTATAGGAGAAGGTCATGCCCATTAAAACGCCTCTGGGTTCTTCTCAGCATTTCTCAGGCTGGGATTAATAGTGTGGAAGGCCTCGATATACGGATTAAGATAAAGTGAAACTTTCACCCCCAACCTCTATGTAATAGCCGATGGAGCAGTATTGGAAATGGCCTGCATATGGCCCTCCTAAGCGCTGACATATGGATTTACTCAGCTATCACGTATGCCCAATCAATATTGTAGCCAGCTAAGATGATGGCTAGTAGAACTGCGTACTCCAACGTGATGACATTATCTGTGAAAGTAGGTCGGATGCGAGACGTGATGATGGTCCACCAAAACTTAGTGGGAAAGGAGAGGGAGGACATCATTATAGACTTAGAATGCTAAGTGACTCATATAGGCTCTGGACTATGCTCTGTAGTCTGACTATCCACCCATCTCAAGAGCTCCGTCCTCTGGTCCACAATCTTAGAAATAATGACCTTTATGATCTGGTAAATTTGTCAATCGTACTCAGCTGTAGACTCTGCTGCTCTATATGTAGGCCCAAATTGTATATGGCGGATCGTCTCCTCCGAGATGTCGACCCGCCATCCTTTAACCAAGATCTCTCCCAATTTGGGTTGATCAAGAGCCTTCTTCCCCTTGGGAGGATCTTGTAGAATGGTAGCGGCATAGGCTGCAAAAAAACTCCCGCACTAGGAGCGGGGAGTATTTTTCCAGCTTGTCCATCAAACACCTAAGCCCATGTCGTCGTATCTCAGCCTCTAGTGTTGGGACATGGCTCAAGCCTGTATCTACTAATTGGGGCTCCTTGTAGAATGATCTCGTTAGCTTCCCTTGCCCCTTGTATGTCATAGCCATATTCTTCAAGCTACCATGCCTGTTGTACTAATCTGTTAGTACTGACTATTTTGTTGTAAATATGTCATTTGGCACATTACTCTTTTTGTCAAGTTTATGCATGTATGATTTTCCTTATTCTGATCCTTAAACATGGTATATGGGTTTTATCATTGTTTAGGATATCTTTCTTGTTGTGTTGGGTAACTCCAGAAATGTATTGAAGACTTGTTTTTACACATTGTTAAGTTACACATTTGTTAAGTTAAACATTGTATTAAATAATTGTTAAGTTACACATTGTACTTGCTATTATTTTTTAGCAGCTATAACAATCACGAAATCAGACCTAATACTTGCTAATATATTTTTAAGCAATTTCAACAATTATTGTTAGAGAATATTTACTTGCTAAAATTTATTTCAGCAATTATAACAATTATTAAGTTACACATTGTACATGCTAATTTTTTAGCAACTACAACAATTGCGAAATCAGACCTAATACTTGCTAATATATTTTTAAGCAATTTCAACAACTGTTGTTGGAGAATATTTAGTTGCTAAAATTTATTTCAGCAATTACAACAATTGTTAAGTTATACATTTAACTTGCTAATTTTTTTTATCAACTACAACAATTGCTAAATCAGACCTACTATGTTCTAATATATTTTTAAGTAATTGCAACAATTATTGTCATAGGCTATTCACTTGCTAAAATTAGTTTCAGCAATTACAACAATTACTATATCAATTCTGAACAACAAGGATCCAACACTAACATATTATATAATTATCTAGAAATATATACAATAACATAAAAGTTCAACATTAAACCAACATACAAAAGGACAAAAGAAATGTAAAAGTTCAGCATCAAATCACGTGTCATGCCTGAGAGGGTACCCTGGACGTAACTGGCACTTGTAGACTATTTCTAGTCCCCAAGCGAACCACCTAGCCTCATCACATTCATTCAATTAATGAATTAGTGGTAGATATCAGAATTAACAAATCAATCACAGTGGGCAACTCTATCCTATCATATCCCTATCAAGGAATACGACCATAGGACACAAGACTAGCCATCAACATCCTCAATATACAACAAAATTATGACAATTTAATTTAAAAAGGGGAAAAGACCCCAACATCAATCCATAATCTCTCTATGTCTATGAAGCCTCTATCTCTACAGTCTAGGAAGGTACCATGACAAGCCATGGCTACCACAAACTCAGAATAACTCAAAACATGTGAAAATGAAATAAAGGTATCCTCTGAATGCAGGGGAGAACTCACCAAGTCTCGGAAGCTAGAGGTCTCTGAACCTCAATGAATTATCTGTTGAAGTCCTTTGTCTACTGAATTTGCATCATGAAATGATGCAGTACCAAATGATGTCAGTATCTGGAATGTACATTATGTAAACAGGATAAAAGTAAATAGTATAAGCAGATATGACATGGAATAGCATTAACTCATCAGGTACTTATCTCAGCTCAGGATAAGGAGTAGGACAATATCACATTAATATTAGTCAAGACTCATACCATCACATCAACATCAGAATACTATCAAGATAAAACCTATCTGGAGTTTCTCTAACTGACAACCATCACCTATGAGTTAGTGATGATATAACAAAAGCGATGTCATTACCACATTTATCTAATACCTTGCCAGGGTAGAGGACATGTCTATCAGTGGATCTATAAATCTATCAAGTCATCTTTTAGGACTAAAGAAACATTTGTTTTTCACAGTCCAATCCTTTCATAGTTTTGTCATATAGTTAATGAGTGAGAGTGGGACTCACTCTTACTAATTTCGATGCTTAATGCTCCTCCCAGGACTCAACATGCTCATAATCTATCAAATAATCTAGATTTCATACCACTTGGTCTTTTTTGGACAAGGAATCATCAACTCATCTCATCATCTATCAACTCAAGGAGTTAGGAACATTCTTTAAGATTAAATTCAACCTTATTAAGGCTATAAGGATATCAATCTCATTAACATCAATCATCAACACATTCAACTCAAGTCCTGGACCACAACAAGTAAACATACCCATATGATCAAGGCTCTAGACATCAACCCCTAAGTTCATTCTTGTAGTCTTTAACAAAGTAACCAAGTAGAGTTCATATGACAATTTTGAATAGACCATTTAAACAAATAGTTCAAGCTATGATGATTATCAATTCAAGAAAGTATACATAATATAAAATAGTTTTCAGTAAAATATTCAAGAATTTGCAGACAGAACCCATCACTTATCACTATCAACTTTCTACAATCAAAGGGGCACATGCGAGAATAATCCCATGCTTTGGCTAGCCTTACATGCCTGGAATGAAGAATAGTGCAAGTTTCTTGAAAGAATTTGATCTCCAACGCAAGGCTTCAAGCTTTCTCCCTCAAGGTTCTTCTCTTAGAAGTTGAATAAAAATGGGTTTTGAAACCCTTAATCAATAAAAAAACGACCCTTAAACACGTTTTTGGGACTTAGGATAGATTGGAGAATGACCAAAAGTCCCTTCCCATAATAAAAAAATAATTTTCATCCCGCAACACTATATTCGCGTCGTGCCAGGGGCACGAACATGTGTATTTCTGAAAAATTTCTTCTTTTCGATTCACGTCAAAAAAAATGAAAAAAATAAATATAAGCCCATGCCCCAAGCGCATCACGCCTTAGGCGCACACTCTTATTCTTTTAGAATTAATTAGCAAAATTTATTTTCTAACTCAGTTGCTCTAAAATTGGGTTGAGGCCATTTCCCCATCCAATTTTTTATGTTGATCGCAAATCTAGTCTTGGATTTTCCATTTGAGCTTAAGAAGATATGTTATGTGCATGATTCTATTTAGGGGTATTTTGATAGTTTTGCATGATGTTACATTATCTTCCCCTTAGGATCATTTATCCTCGAATGATGAGTAAAGGTGGGGCTAAGGCACGGTAGACTCAAGACTCGTCTCAATACTCACTCAAAAATCTTGAACTTTCAACTATCCCTCAGCATCTAAACCCCTACATTAGACTCAAGAATAGAATAAACACATCAATTCAAGAATGGGAACTTCAATTATATTAAGGATAAGGACATTACCTTCGATATCATTGTCATTTGGCTTGAATAGGTGCACATATTTGATCTTCATAGCTTCCTCAGCTTCCATGTAGCTTCCTGAACAAATTGGTTCCTCTATAGAACTTTAATGAAGGCTATCTCTTTGTTCCTTAACTTACAAACTTGACGATCAAGGATTTGGACTGAAATCTCCTCACAGGATAGGTTATCCTTCACTCCTATACTCTCAATAGGGATCACCAAAGTAGGATCTCCCAAGCATTTCTTCAGCATCAAAATATGAAACACTGGATGAATCCCCTCTAGCTCGGAAGGCAAGTCTAACTCATAAGCAACCTTCCCAATCCTCCTCACAATTTAATAGGGTCTGATGTTACATGGACTTAACTTTCCTTTCTTTTTGAATCTCATAATGCCCTTCATAGGTGACACTTTCATGTACACTCAATCATCTACCTCTAATTCTGAGTCTCTTCTCCTCACATCAGTGTAAGACCTTTGGCGACTTTGTGTAGTCTTCAACCTCTCTCTAATAATGTTTACCTTCTCCATGCACTGGTGAACAAATCAGGTCCAAACAATTCAGCTTCACCAACCTAAAACTACCCAATCAGTGATCTATATCTCCTCCCAAAAGTTTTATAAGGGGCCATCTGGATACTTGCATGATAACTATTATTGTAAGAAAATTTGATCAATAGCAAATGGTCGTCCCAATTTCCTTTAAAGTCGAGAATTCAAGCCGTCAACATATCCTCCAATATTTGAATGGTGCATTCTACCTGACCATTTCTCTGAGGGTGGAAGGTTGTACATTAATTTAACTTTGTACCTAATCCCTTCTAAAATATCTCGAAAATTTGGAGGTAAATTGAGCTCTTTTGTCCAAGATGATAGACAAGGGAACTTCATGCAACCTCACAATCTCACGAATGTATAATTTAGCATACTCCTCTATTATGTTAGTGGTCTTGACTACCAAAAAGTGGGCTGATTTAGTCATCCTATCCATGATCACCCAAATCATATCATGTTGTTTTTGGGACCTTGGTAGATCGTTAATGAAGTCCATGTTGATCATCTCCTATTTTCACTTTGGAATTTTAAAGTTCTGAGCAAACCCACAAGGCCTTTAATGTTTAACCTTGACCTATTGACAATTGGGACACTTAGAGATAACTTCAGCAGTGTCTTTCTTCATTCCATTCCACCAATAGACTTCTCTCAAGTCGTGGTACATCTTGGTGGAGCCAGGATGGATAGAATATTTGGATCTATAAGCTTCGCCCATGATTCTTCCTCGAACACCAATAACATGAGGCACATAGAATCTACCTTGGTATCTCAACACCCCAGCTCTCCTGAAATGACCCAAAAAAATGCCCAAAAATATGCCTCGAAAGTGCCTAAAATTGTAATTTTCATATATCTCAAAATCTGTGTGTGATATCAAAAATTTGACTTCATATTCTAGATCGGGGGAAAAATTGAGTAGGTAACTGGTCTAACCCCAATTTTAGAGCGACCGAATTATAATTTCAATTTTCCATGAATGCAATTTCTAGTAAGGGTTCACGCCCCTGCTACGACGCGCCTTGGGCGTGCCCAAGTGTTACTTGTTTTCAGTTATTTTATCTCGATCCAAAGCTTTTGGATCTTAGGCCTAAGTCCTTTTATGCATGAAAATACCTATACTTAGTCATATTTCACCTTCGTACCATACAAGACATTCCCTAATACTCTATCAAACACTTGGACAAATATTTCACCCAAAATTTAAGTGCCAAATCTCATTCCAGATCTTAGGGGAATCACTCAAGCTTCAAGTTCTAATTCATATCTTCATCAAGGAATTCTCCAAAGTTAAGGTATAAGGATTTTAACAATTGGTTCCTTTCACCCATGGTACCCAAGCTTCCTTTTTACCAAAATGACATGTTTCTAAGTTGATTCTATGTATGGGTCTTCTGTTATGAATTTGACTATGAACTATATTGGCATTTTATAAAAGTGTGACCATTTATGCATGTTTTGAGCTATGAATCTAAGATCTGAGAGGTCTCAATGTATTTTGTAAGGTGGTATTACCATGTATTGGTGGGTTGATTTACTTCAAGATTTCTTGCATGATCTCACTCTTTAATTGCATGGTTTTATACTAGCATTACGCAACCACCAAGTGTTTTATAAAATATTTGGTTTAGGGTTCTTGAGCTATTTATGATCCATTGCATGACCTATGACTTTTATGACATTATGATGATGAAAGGAACCTATATATGAGTTGATTTCATAAAAAGTATCTATAGTGTTGCAAGTTGACCACATCCAATTGAGAGGTTGATACCTGAATCACCATGGATGATATGGTGAGATCACCATTAACCAATTAAGGGGTTGATACCTCAATCACCATGGATGGCGGGGTGAGACCACCACCAACCAATTTAGGGGATGATACCTCAATCACCATGGATGGCCGCGTGAGACCACCATCAACCAATTGAGGAATTAATACCTCAATCACCACGAATGGCAAGATGAGACAATCATCAACCAATTAAGGGGTTATACCTTAATCACCATGGATGGCGGGGCATGACCACCATCATAATGTTGGTCTCTTACTATACACGTAATACGTTCTATATAAGCATGTTTTACTTCAAGCATCACCCATGCATGTCATGTTGTTATATGCTCATTCATTGCCTAATTATGCATTCCGATTATGTTACCTATATCTTGTTGCATTGCATCCTACATACTTAGTACATTCAAATGTACTAATGTATATTCTATGCCTACATGATGTTACCATGTAGGGACCAGAGCTCCTCACGATCATCTTCATCCTCCCTGTGGCTAGTGCTATCTCTACAAAGCAAGCTAGCGAGTCTTCAATTTTCGTGGACAGTGTCTTGATCTTATGCTATATATAAAGACTCTCTTTCCTTGATTATATGCTTCGACTATGAGGATGAGCACGATTGCTTAGCATGGCCCCTGCTAAGTTCTATGTTTAGAGGTGCTGTTGAACAAGTTATGTAATAATGCTATAAGCTTGACTCTCTTTGACTCTTTGATATTTTATGATATGGACGATTTTCCCTTAGTCCCTTTGCCCTTATTTTTACTCTTTTATTGTTATTTAATTGCTTCTGCGACCAAGGATGTGTAGTGATACGTTAAGAGGCTTGACTGGGTTCCTTCGTGTTCCCCATTCATCATGTCACGTCTAGGCCCTAGGCTTGGGTCCTGACAAACTTGGTATCAGAGCACTAGGTTGTTAATGGCCCTCAACATCCAATATAATGTATTGATTAAAGTCTTATTCATAGTTGTGTTGTGCACCACAACTATGAGTAAGAGCTATGAGATGTTTTTGGAAATGTTTCCCTTTTTCTTACTGTATGTTGTGTTATAGAAGTTAGGTAAGGTTTTCCCTCTAACGAATGTTCTTTGCTATGCAAGATCATGCCTAACACAAGATAAAAAAGAGCCCACACACCCGAGGAACAACCAGCTCATGGAAAGCTCCGGGATGCTCTCACCTTGGTAGCTTAAGTTGTGGCTAATCAAATCAACCAAGGGGCCCAAGCCCCTTATGCTACTACTTTGGCATATCACGTGAATAGCTTTATGAGGATGAACCTACCAAAGTTCTATAGGTCTAAAGTGGATGAGGACCCTCAATAATTTATTGATGAGGTATACAAAGTGTTGGCTATTATGTGTATTATATCAGAGGAAAAGGCAGAGTTGGAGACTTACCAGCTCAAGGGGTAGCCTAAATATGGTATACTCAATGGAAGGAGGAGAAAGGGAACAATAATGTGATCCTTTGGGGAGAGTTTAATGAGGCTTTCCTTAATCATCTCTTTTCTCTTGAGCTTAAGATGGTCAAAATAATGGAGTTCATGAATTTGAAGTAAGGATCTATGAGTGTGAGGGAGTATGACCTCAAGTTCAACCAACTCTCTAAATATGATCCATACTTGGTTGCCGACCCGAGCTCTAGGATGAATAAGTTCATGATGGGTATATCTGATTTGGTAAATGCGGAGTGTCAGGCCGCTATGTTGATTAGAGACATTAATTTGTCTTGCTTAATGACCTATGCCAAACAATTGGAGGGGGATAAGTTGAGGAAGAAGAGGAGGAATGAGCATTTTGATGGTAACTTCCAAGGTCCAAGGGTGGCCAGTTTAACCAAGGCTAAGGGTCTTCTCATATTCCTAGTGGAAGATTTGCTAATGACTACCCAAGGCCTCAAGGAGGTGGTGGTGTGTTGCCTAGACCTATGTTCCCAAGATGTAGTAGAGGCTATGATGGCCTATGTTTGAGGTACACTAATCTTTGCTATGGTTGTGGGGAAGTGGGTCACATGAACGTTGATTATCCTTGGAATCAAAACAATTGTAAAGATGTTCATCCACAAGGCCAGTGTGCTAATGCAGTTTCTTTGGATAGAGGAGGCCAAAAAGACAGTGCCCTAAGGCAAAATAGGTTCTATGCACTCCAAGGAAGAAAATGGGTTGATGAGGTGCCCGATGTCATCACCGGTATGTTAAAAGTCTTTCGATTTTGATGCATATGCATTGATAGACCTAGGTGACACTCTTTCTTTTGTTACTCCTTTTGTTGCCAAAAAGGTTCATGTTAAGCCTAAATTGTTGTGTGAGTCTTATGAGGTGTCTACTTCTATTGATACATCTATTGTTGCTAGAAAGATCTATAGAAATTATCCCGCTTGCATCTTGCATAAAATATTGCCGTGTGATCTTGTTGAGTTAGATATGGTGGATTTTGATGTTGTTCTTGGGATGGATTAGTTACATGCATGTTATGCCTCTATTAGTTGTAGAGCCCCTAGGTTCAAATTCCAATTCCCAAATAAACCCATCCTTACATGGGAGAGTCATGATGTAGTTGTCAAGGGTAGGTTCATCTCTTGCATTAAAGCCAAAAAGTTGATCTCTAAGGGGTGTCTCTATCATCTTATGAGGGTTAGGGATGTTGAGTTTAAAGTCCTTCCTATAGAGTTGGTTCTGGTGGTAATTGAGTTCCTTGATGTCTTTCTAATTGACCTTCCCGGTGTTCCTCCTAAAAGGGAAATAGACTTTTGTATAGACCTCCTTCCCGATACCCAACCCATTTCTATTTTCCCTTACCGTATGGCCCCGACGGAGTTAAAGGAGTTGAAGGAACAATTGAGGGATTTGTTGTAGAATGGTCTTATTAGGCCTAGCCAATCACCTTGGGGTGCACTGATATTGTTTGTGAAGAAGAAGGATAGGTCCCTTAGAATTTTTATTGACTACAGGCAACTTAATAGGGTCACCATAAAGAATAAGTATCCTCTACCAAGGATTGATGACTTGTTTGAATAACTTCAAGGGGTTAGACACTTCTCTAAGATTGATCTTTGTTTCAGGTACCATCAAGTGAAGGTGAGGGAGTGTGACATTCCCAAGATAGCCTTCCGAACTAGGTATGGGCATTATAAAATTATCGTTATGTCTTTTGGGTTGATCAATGCATCGGCTAACTTCATGGATCTTATGAATAGAGTCTTTAAACCCTACCTTGATTTTTTCTTTATGATTTTCATTAATGATATATTCATTTACTCTCATAGTGAGTAGGATCATATGAGTCATTTGAGGGTGGTATTGCAAAATTTGAGGGAAGAGAAGTTTTATGCCAAGTATGAAAAATATGAATTTTGGTTAAAAGAGGTTGTCTTTCTATGTTATGTGGTGTAGGGGGATGGTGTTAAGGTGGATCCTAAAAATATGAAAATAATTAGAAATTGACCTAGACCTTTGACTCCATCGAACATTAGAAGCTTCTTAGACTTAGCGGGTAACTACCGGAGGTTTGTGAATGGGTTCTCTTCTATTTCTTCTCCCATGACCAAGTTGACCCAAAAGAAGGGTAAGTTTGTGTGGACCGATGAGTGTGAAAAGAGTTTTCAAACCTTGAATGTAAGCTTGTCTTTGCTCTTATCTTGTCTCTAACGAAAGGGTTAGAAGGTTTGTTGTATATTGTGATGCCTCTCGGATTGGTTTGGGTTATGTTTTGATGCAAAATGGTAAGTTGATAGCCTATGCTTCTAGGCAAGTTAAGGTGCATGAAAAGAATTACCCTACTCATGATATTGAATTGCCCGCCATGGTATTTGCTTTGAAAGTTTGGCGTCATTATTTTTATAGGGTGCATGTTGATATGTTTACCAATCATAAGAGTCCCCAATTTTTGTTTACTCAAAAAGATATCAACTTGAGATAATGAAGGTGGTTAGATCTTCTTAAAGATGATGAATGAGTGTGCATTATCATCCCGATAAGGCTAATGTTGTGACAGATGCTTTGAGTAAGGTGTCTATGTGTAGACTAGCTCATATTGATGGTAGTGGAAAAGAGGTGGATAGAAAGGTTTATTGGTTGGCTAGATTGGTGGTTAGGTTGGAAGAGGTTGATAATGTTATGGTTGTTGATGGTTCAAAATCTTCTTTGGTTTCTAAGGTAAAAGCAAAGCAAGATCTTGACCCCTCCTTGTTAGAATTGAAGGCCTTGGTGAGGGTGGGCAAGGTGGAGGTTTTCTCCCAAGGGGGAGATGATGCCCTTAGGTACCAAGGTAGGTTATGTATGGCTAGTGTTGATGGCTTGAGAGAGAAGGTTCTTGATGAGGCTCATAATTCTTCCTATTCTATTCACCCCGGTTCTACCAAGATGTATAGAGATTTTAGGGATGTGTTTTGGTGGGGAGGTATGAAGAAAGACGTTACAAAATTTGTATTTGGTTATCATAGTTTCAAACAAGTCAAAGCCAAGCATTAAAGGTCAGGTGGCCTAACCCAAGACATAAATATTCCTACTTAGAAGTGGGAGGAAATTTACATGGACTTTGTTGTTGGGTTGCCTAAGACTAGAAAGGATTTTGATTCTACTTGGGTTGTGGTTGATAAAATGATAAAGTCCGCTCATTTCCTACAGGTTAAGACTACTTATGGGGCCAAAGACTATGCTAAATTGTACATTCATGAGTTGGTTAGATTGCATGGGGTGCCCTTGTCGATCATATTGGATCGTGGTGCTCAATTCACTTCTATTCTTTTGGAGGTCCTACCAAAGAGGTCTGAGTACCAAGGTTAAGCTTAGTACCACCTTTCACCCTTAAATGAATGGCCAAGCCAAAAGAACTATCCAAACTCTTGTGAAGATGCTTAGAGCTTATGTTTTCGAGTTTAAGGGTAGCTCGGATGATCATCTTCCATTGATTGAGCTTGCTTATAATAATAGCTATGGTTCTAGTATTGTATGGTTCCTTTTGAGGTCCTCTACGGTAGGTGATGTAGATCACCTGTAGGGTGGTTTGAAGTGAGAGAAATGGCTATGTTGGCTCCGAATCTAGTCATAGAGGCTATGGAGAAGATAAGGTTGATTAGAGAGAGGTTGAAAATAGCCCAAAGTCGTCAAAAGTCCTATGCCAATGTGAGGAGGAGAGAGCTTGAATTTAAAGTTGGTGATTAGGTCTATTTGAAGGTTTCACCCATGAAGGGTGTGGTTCATTTCGGTAACAAGGGGTAAATTGAGTCCAAGATATGTGGGTCCTTATATTGTGTTGAGGAGGATTGGTAAGGTGGCCTATGAGTTGGAGTTTCCTAGTGAAATGGATTTGGTTCCTTCGGTCTTTCACGTATTCATGTTGAGGAAATATGCGGGTGATCCAAATACTATTGTCCCATTAGATATTGTGGGTGTTGTTGAAGACAACTTGACTTATGAAGAAGTTCCGATAGAGATCTTAGATAGACGAGTGAAGAGGTTGACGAACAAGGATGTGACTTCCATTAAGATCCTTTGGAGGAATTAACAAGTCAAAAGTGCTACATGAGAGGCAGAAGCAGACATGCAAATGTGATATCCCTATCTACTTTATTCTACTTAAGCCTAAGGTACTAATTCTAAGTCTCCTATGTGATTTCATGTCCCATGTATCAGCCCTTATGTCATTTGCATGCATTCATGTTTACTGCATTATTGCATTCTTATTGAGCCTGATTTCTTCATGATTACTCCTCTTATGTACACTTCTTTGACATTCGAGCATGAATATTTCCAAGGGAGAGATATCGAAATGATGCCAAAAAAGTGCCCGAAAATGTCCTCAAAAGTGCCCAAAATCGTAATGTCCATATATCTCAAAATTTTTATGTGATATTGAAAATCCGACTTCATATTCTTGATCAGGGGGCAAAATTGAGTGGGCAATGGGTTTAACCCCGAGTTTAGAGTGACCGAATCACAATTTTAATTTTCCAAGAATACAATTTCCAGTAAGGGTTCGCGCCCCTGGCGCAATGCGCCATGGGCGCGACCCAATGTTATTTTTTCCTAGTTATTTAATCTCGGTCCAAGGCTTTTGGGTCTTGGGTCTAAGTCCTCCCATGCGTCAAAATACCTATACTTAGCCATATTTCACCTTCATATCATACAAGAGATTCCCCAATACTCTCTCAAACACTTAGACAAATATTTCACCTAAAATTCAAGTGCCAAATCTCATTCTGGATCTTAGGGGAATCACTCAAGCTTCAAGTCTCTATTCAAAACTTCATCAAGGAATTCTCCAAAGTTACAGTATTTGGGTTTCAACCATTGGGTTCTTTCACCCATGGTACCCAAGCTTACTTTTTACTCAATTTGTATGATTTAAAGTTGATTTTACAAATGGATTTACTAGTATGAACTTGTCTATGAATTATGTTAAAGCTATGTAAAGTTGTGACTGTCTTGCTATGTTTTGAGCTATAAATCTTGGATCTATTGTAAGATTTGATGAGGAGTTTTGATGTATATTATTTAAGGGTATTACAAGGTATTGATTGATGGTTTTATAATGGATTTTTTTGCATGATTTCATCTCTAAATTTCATGGTCTTGTACCCCCATTATACACCCTCTAAGTGTTTGATAAAATATCTAGCTATGGTTTCTTGAGTAATTGAAGGTCAAAAGTATGAGATATGATATGAATGATGTATGATGATGGAATGAGCTTCTGTATAAAGTGTTGCATTAGACCATGCCTTATCTGGGGGGACTAAGAGTCCGGATAACCTAGATGGGGGTTCGTACTCATCAACCTAGTGAGGCATTTGTACTTCACCACCAGGGTGATGGGGTGGCATCATCAACAACCTTGATGGGGGTTTGTACTCATCAACCTAGTGAGGGGTTTGTACCTCACCACCTAAGTGATGGGGTGGCATCATCACCAACCTACCAAGGGGTTTGTACCTTGGAAAGCTAGCTTGGTCTCTTCTACACATATGATATCCTATATGAGCATGAGTTACTTAAGCATGCTTTACTTATGCATTGATCATACATACCATATTGTTATAATATGTCTATTGCCTATTGTTATGCATTTTGATTATGTTGTCCATCTCTTGTTGCATTGCATCCTACATACTTAGTACATTCAAACGTACTAATGCATACTCTTACCTACACGATATCACCATATAGGAATTGGAGCCCAAGTTGATCACCATCCTCCTCCATATGGCTAGATTGGTACTACTCAAGCTTGTTGGTGAGTCTTCCACTTCAGGGACCTTAGTCTGAGTTGCTCTTATTATGTATTAAGACATTGTTCTTTATATTCTTTTTTGACTATGAGGGTAGCCCGGTTGCTTTGTGTTGGCCCATGCTATTATCTATGTATTAGAGGTGTTTGTTAGACATGTTATATATCTATGACATGAGCTTAGACTCCTTGTATCTTGATTATGATGTTATACAAGCTTTTTCCTTAGTCTCATTGTCCCTTATTCTTACTCGTTATGTCTTTTATATGCTTCCTCGACCAATGATGTGCAATGATAAGTTAAAAGGCTTGTTTGGGGTTCCTCTGGGTTCCCCATTCATCATGTCACATCGGAGCCCTAGGCTTGGCTCGTGACACTTTCCAAATGACCTTCTCGGTGTTCCTTTCAAAAGGTAAAAGGACTTTGGGTAGACCTCCTTCCCGATAGTCAACCCATTTCTATTCCCCCTTACCGTATAGCCCCGGTGTTGTTAAAGGACTTGAAGGAACAATTGAAGGATTTGTTGGAGAAGGGTTTTATTAGGCCTAGCCAATCACCTTGGGGTGCACCAGTGTTGTTTGTGAAGAAGAAGGATAGGTCGCTTAGACTGTGTATTGACTACCGACAACTTAATAGGGTATTTAAACCCTACCTTGATTTGTTTGTTGTGGTTTTCATCGATCATATCTTGATCTACTCTCATAGTGAGGAGGAGCATGTGAGTCATTTGAGGGTGGTGCTTCAAAGATTGAGGGAAGAGAAGTTGTATGTCAAGTATGAAGAATGTGATTTTTGTTGAAAGAGGTTGGCTTTCTAGGTCATGTGGTGTTGAGGGATGGTATTAAGGTGGATATTAAAAAGATAGAGGTGATTAGAAATTGGCCTAGACCTTTGACTCCATCGGATATTAGGAGCTTCTTCGGGTTAGCGGGTCAATATTGGAGATTTGTAAATGGGTTCTCTTCTATTACTTCTCCGATTCACCGGATCTTACCTCTTTTGAAAGGAGTCAATAAAAAGTAAAAATATGGACTAACTTAAACTAATTTTAAACTTAAATCGAATTTTCTATTCTTACTTATTCTGAGTCTTTGATAAATACTTCAATTATTTAAATTATGAAGTTATAATTGGTCAAATGATATGAAAGGGATTATGTACTAGTCTCCTTTGAAATAGGCCTATTTTTTATCCAAGTTTGACCAGTGAATCGAACAGGGATTCAAGTTTTTCATTTCCTGAAGTAAAAATGCGGTTCTTATCTTTAAACCTTTTGAGGTATTTTATTGCGTGTAAATGAAATGTGGAACCATAAATAGAAATCGAATATTTTTGGATTCCTTATTTTATTTTTGATTTTTATTAAGTTCAATTTCTTAAGTTCAACTAATTTTCTTTCTTCATTTCTACGGAAAGCCCGATTATCAAATTCTATAGGTATAGATTTTATGAATCAAAAAGAAAGGGAAATTATGAAATAAAGATACCAGTCACTAGAGAATTTTTTTTTTTTTACGATTATGAATGTTGTATGGAATAGAAAGACGTGAAAAAACACATATTGGCCTTCTGTTTTTATTTCCAGTATTCTGCAATTTTGGCATATCTTTTACCTATCTCGATAATATTTTATTTGAGGAGAACACTATTAGCTCAAAAATAAATATGTATTAAAAAGAATTCATTTTGAACAACAGATGTCTTTCACATCCATCTATAACAATGAGTAATTTTTTAATTTATAAATGGCAGTTCCAAAAAAATGCACTTCGACATCAAAAAAGCATATTCATAAAAATATTTGGAAAGGAAAGGGGTATTAGATAGCATTAAAGGCTTTTTCATTAGCGAAATCTCTTTCTACCGAGAATTCAAAAAGTTTTTTTATATGCCAAACCCAAATAAATAAGTAATAAAATGTTAAAATAATTTGAATCAACTTGAAAAAATAATTCAATTATTCTTAAATTATTCAATTATTAT
>JAOTQJ010204873.1:0-19525 GCA_025642045.1 Solanum sejunctum
ATATCCCAAGCCTAGCTCCTTATGTCTCCAAACTAAGCAAAGCCAGCCCATGGGTAAACCGACCCGCCGTATCCAACCTACTTCAGAATATATATATATATACACATATATACGTATAGTTATACCTATGCATGATAATAACCGGCCCTGGAATCGGAGAACGAGACCATAATGGTACGAATAGAGTCATGAGAATCACATGCATAAAAACTAGTTCCATAAGCTTAGTGATATGCAAAATATTCATTCTTTGAACTCAATAAGCTATTCATTTATGAATATTGTCAAAGTTGCTCAAATTTACACAAAAAGGTGATTTCAAAGGTACTTACTTAATCCCCATTATGCACATCACTAGAATAGGCTTCAAAATAATTTTAAAGTGATTTATAATTTCTATCGAAAGTTGTACACGTTAGAAATTTCGGAATTATTTGAACCAATAGTTTTCCAAACTACTTAACTTTTGGTCAAACGAACACCAGTCATGGATTCTAAAGACTCAAGAGTTAAGGATGAATTTAATTGTTAGAACCCATAACTTAACTTAAACCCCGAAAGTCCTTAATTGGTTTGATTTAATAAAGTTTGGGACCGAATGCAAAATTTCTTTTAAGTTTGGTCCTTAAGCATAATTTGAGGTGGGGTCAAGTGTATATGTACTCTCTTGGTTGGGCCAAGTTGCATGCTTGTTGTCTATATATATAAGCATGTGTCTTGCACAAAGATCAACAAGTTCCATACTTAGAAAATTTTGAGGAAGAAATATTGAGCAAGCTGTAGAACCTCTCGGGTTGCTACAGTAGATTTCAAAAAAAAATTAATTTTTCATATTTTCTATTATTTGACACTTCAAGATCGGTATATTGAATCCCCTAAGTAGAGTGGAGGCGTTGATTGGTCAAGAAAACGGGTAGTTTAGCGGCTCTAAAGGATTTGGGTGTAGTGAAAGATTAAAAGGTATGTTAATTTTTATCTTTGGTTATGCTAATTAAAGGTTGTAAAGGTGTTAGGAATGTGTTAAAATGAAGGAAACACACGAAAATAGGACTGATTGTTAGTAGAACTACGAATTTTGAATTTGTGGTCGAATTGGGAACAAATTTGCATATGGCTATATATTGAACTATTGTCATGTAATTGTGCTTAATTATCATGGAAATAGTTTTTATGAGCTGAAAGAAGTGTTAGAAAACTATTCAAAAGATTACATGAACATTAGCTTGAATTGGAGTCTCGTCGAAGGTATAATGTTATGTTTTAGTGTTGGGGGTTTGCGTTGGGCTTTGGGGTGATGTATTATGGTTTTTGGAGTATATCGGAAGGCTTGAATATGGTAGATATAAGTTTGAATCACTGCTGCCCTATTTTACTATTTATGTCGCAATAGCATTTTGTGGCATTTTGATGTTGTGGTGGTATTGGAAAAAGTTTATTGATGTTGTGGGTTGTTATTGTTGTTGTTGATTGATTATTTGAGCCGAGTTGAGTTATTCGGGCGGTGTATTTTAAGGGGAAATGCTGCCAAAATTTTTATAACATTTAGAACTAAAATGTTAGGAATTAATGTACGATATAGATATTAATTGTTGGCGTTATTGTAATTGTGTAGACATTGAATGTCCAGAAGTCTAAGTTTGGATTGACCGTACATTGGAGCTATTTGGAAAGCGAAATTGAGGTATGTAAAGATTTCCTACCCTTTGGCATGAATTAGTACGCTCATTCAACGTTGTACATTTGAAAAGTCCCTTTCCTTTACAATTTGGGTCTGAAGGTAATCTAAGTTCATTTTTGACCAACCTTATGATAAATTTACTTCATTTTAAATTTTGAGTTTTGAACCTATAAATAGTGTTTTTTTGACCAGAATTAGAGAGTTGGAAAGCTATAAGTTCAATTTATTCCGAAATTATCTCTAAACGTGAATTTGAGCAATTTTGGTAAAATCTCAGAAAAGAATAACTACTTGATTTCAAAAGTGAACATTTTGCATATTGCTAATTGTTTGAAAATAGTTTTTATGCATATGATTCTCACGACTCTGTTCGTGCCCTTTTGGCCTCGTTCATCGGTTCTTGAGCCGGTTGATATCGTGCATATGTGTAACTATATGTATGTATGTATATGTATATTCCGAAGTAGGTTGGATACGGCAGGTTGGTTTGCCCATGGGCTGACTTTGCTTAGTTTGAAGACATAAGGAGCTGGGCTTGGTATGGCATCATGACATGTGAGTGTTGGGCCAAGTTTGCCCCGGCTCACGAGAGTGCGTGGCACCATCGCTTCGGCTCAATAAATGGGTATGATGACCTTTATGCATTATGATATGTGAACGCTTGGCGCCGTCGCCTTGGTTAACCTATCCTATGACGTGAGTGCTTGGATGCTGTTCACCTCGGCTCACCTATGTTACAGTTGGGATTAGTGTTAGAGTGTCAGAGATTTGAAACTTCTGGTGTTATGCTGTGGTACCAACAAGCTTGAGGGGAAGCCTACCAGCCAAGTTGATGAAGATGCTCAAGCGGGGCTTCAATTCCTATATAGTGACATCATGTAGTCATAGAGTATGTGTTAGTACATTTGAATGTACTAAGTATATAGGATACAATACTAGCAAGGGAGGGGCAACATAATCGAAATGCATAATTATAACCAAAGATAGGTATAACATCAATATGACATGCATGATCAATACTTAAGGTAAAATATGCTTGTAAATCATAATCAAGAAATGTAAACTCAATATGGAATACATATTCAACCATTTTTTGCCAACTTTCATGAAATGGGCTAAATGGCCCCCACTCGCCTTACAGTATAACCTTTTTGGAAAGTCTTACCAATACCCTTACCATACGACATAGTCTTTTTGATAGGTAGTATAAGTCGTCTTCTACTTTACGATATAATATTTTGGGTAGGAGCCATGATTCATTTTACCTTACTGCATGGCCTTTTCGATAGAGTGTCAAAACCTTACAAATGATCTTTTTGGTGGAAACTCATTGGTCTTTCTACCTTATGGCATGGCCTTTTTGGTTGGGTGTCCATACCTTACGATATGAGCTTTTCAATACGAACCATTAGTCATTTTACCTTACAGCACGACTTTTTCGGTAGGATGTCCATACCTTATGATATGATCTTTTTGGTAGGGAACATTAGTCATTCTACCTTACGGTATGGCCTCTTTGGTAGAAATCATAGAAATAGCTCATCACAATATTACATTTCAAGAAAAAAGGGAAGATCTTCTCTATTTTCTCGAGAGCACAACAAACATGAAAACCCAATAATCTACTTGAACACCATAGGTACTTTTTCATGAAAGAAATTCATATAAACATTCCTATCATCATTATAAAGTCATTCAACTCATATCCTATGCTTTAGACCTTTAACAACTCAAGAATCCATAACTAAATGTTTTATCAAACACTTGGCGGGTGTGTCATACTACTATATAACCATACAATTTAGTAATGAAATCATGTAAGAAAATCCAATGTAAAACCATCAATAGATACTTGGTAACACCCTCAAGCAATATTCATCAACACTCTTCCTCAAATCTCACAATAGATCTTAGATTCATATCTCAAAACATGCAATTTTAGGTAAAAGAGATCTTGGGTATCATGGGTGAAAGGAACCTATGAAAGAAACCTACATACCTTAGCTTTAGAGATTAACTTGATTAAGATTGATGATAGAGACTTGAAACTTGAATGAGAACCTTGAAATCCGGATGATTTTTAATACTTGAGTTTAGGAGTAAAATATTTGGCTAAGTGTTTGAATGAGTATTAGAAAATGTTTTGAATGATATGAGGGTGAAATATGGCTAAGTATAGGTATTTTCATGTTTGGGAACACATAGGCCCAAGACCCAAAAGTCTTGGACGGAGATAAAAATTACTTGCAATAAAATACACAAGTCCACATCTGGTCCACAACACGGACCTTTCACAGAGGCAAAATTAATACATGTCTACAACATCTACACATCATTGCACTGCATCGGATCAATTCTGGATAAGGAAAATCAGGAAAAATGAAATTCCTAATCTTTTGATCTAAAATTAGTGTTAGACCCATTGCCCACTCAATTTCCCCCTGATGAAGAATACGAAGTTGGATTTTTAATATAACACGTGGATTTTGAGATATATAGAAAAATTACAATTTTAAACACTTTCGAGGCACATTTTGCAGGCATGTTTTGGGGTCATTTCACATGTCCAGCTTCACAGGCCGTGTGATGGTTCATTGGCCATATTGCAAACTGTATAGCTTCTGGATCGAAAATTTTTTATGTATAGAATCATCATCTCATAACTCATCGTGAGATTTTAGTTTTCAAGTGTAGGCATGCAAGCACCTACACTACCTATGTAGCTTCACACGTTCCATATGGCTATTTTGTGTGAGTGACTTTCGCTACCCTACTAGGGTTATAGGGCATAACCCATGAGACAGAGATGATACAACGAAGCGATGTTGTTGCCACATACATCAAACACCCTGCTAGGGGTATAGGGTAACCTATTAATGGTTCAAAAATCAGTAACATCAAGTCCTCATTTTGGGATAATAGGAAACATCCCATTTTACGGTTCAATCCTGTCCTACACCAGCTATATAGTTATTGAATTTGAGTTAGACTTAATCTTACTCAATTCAGTGCTCAATACACCTCCTCGCAAGACTCAGTATGCTCATCAGACATCAACCCTTTGGTTATCTCATTCATCTAGTCTCATTAGATATTCATCAACTCACCTCATCACATCAACTATCAACTCTTTGGCTACATCATTTTAAGGTTTAGTTCTTGAATCATATGGACACAATCATGCATCATTCTAACTCATAGCATTTAGGACAACAAATGTAGAATTAAAGCAATTAGGGATTCCATAGACTCTTTAGGCTCAAGTTATGCTCATGCATGCTCATGTAAGTAAAATATGTGTAAATAATAAGAATTCATGCTAGGGTTCATGTAGTATGGAAAAATATTCTAATCCAAGAATTTAATTCATAAAAATAGAAATTCATGCAAAATTTTATAGATATGCATTAAAATTTATGAAAACTATTGAAGTAACACTCATAGGGGACTCAATTTACTCACATCATCATCAATCTAGGTTAAGGGCACATAAAAGAACAAAATACATGTTTTGGTTAGCTTTACATACCTAATTGTTTTGAACCTTGAAATATCTTGGAAGAATTCTCAAGTTTGTCTTCAAGCACTGCCCTTTTGTCTCTTGAAACCTTGCTTCTATGTTTCGAGAGAACGATTTAGAGTAAAAGTGTTAAATTGGCATATTTAGGGCTTTATCTAGGTGTAGAAATGTAAATCCTAAGCTGTAAAAGGGTGGAAAAAGACCAAAATAACCTTTCTTAAAAAGCTGTCAAAAGTCATCTCCTGGCCCATTTACGGACCGTAGAAAGTTTCATGGCCCATAGGGACGCTTTAATGAAGTTTTGGCCCAATTTTGGGGTATCTAATTCACCTTTACGAGCCTATTTTACGGCCCATAGAAGGTTCTACCATCCGTATACGGGTTAGTAAAGTTTGCAACCAAAAATTGAAGTTTCAATACTTTGTTGCACGAATTTGCAGATGGGCTGTAATTCATTCTATGGCCTATAAAGGGGTTTCGTAGAACAACTCTACTCTTGGTAGTCTCCAGAAAACCGACCATAACTTTTGACTTCGAACTCCAAATGAGGTGAAACTAGTTGCATTGAAAAGCTAATTCAAAGGTATTTCATATGATAGGTCATTGGACATCAAATTCTTTGCATTTGAAAAGGTATGATCATTTAAAGTTGACCCTTGCACAATCCAACACTAGAAACTTAATTTATAAGAAGGTTTTGAACTCGACTAAGTACTAAAGGTCCTTTATGACCCTAATACACTTCACACATATAAGAATGAGGCTTGAAACATAGGTATATGTGAGGATAGTATTATGGGGTGTCACATTTTAACAACATGATTGAGTTTGGAATGCTGAATTTGATGGGGTAGCATATTCTGTTTGAATGTATAGAGTTCCAAACTAATCCCAAGCACCATATCAAGGTTTTAGAACTTGCCAAAACCAACTGATATGCATCAGCTAGTGCACAGAAAATTCACCCATCATGCTCGTGGATATAGTTCTGTGTTCATAAAAATCTATATACTAGCCCTCAACATTCGTGAAGCCCTTTCAAACATTAGTAAAACTTTGAAATCCTTAACCTCTGCATTCACAACCCTCTAGGTTGAGTTTGCGAAGTACATTATTATTTTATCTTTTCTTTAAATATAGAGATGCATTCAGCTTCAGCTATAGAAATACGTTTAGCTTTAACTTATAAATTTATGTCACGAGCCAGACCAAGGGTCTAGGAGTAACATACCAAATGGGAATCCGAGAGTCCCTAATATGCCTCAAAGTACCCATATTCACATTACTGATTCAGAAGCGTAATCAAAAAGTAAACACATAATTCTCAGGGACATGAGGACTTACGCAATAGGGATGTCATAGGGAGTGAGGCTAACATGAATTTACAAAGCACATAGCATACTAGTACTAAGGGGTGGGTAAATATGACTCACTCTATGGGTGCTATTCGAGACTTAAGATATTTCACATCATACATATAACCATACCATAAATCTCATAACCAATTCATATAATAATAACCAATAAGTAGCCAAATCAATAAACATATCTTTCAATCATAACACTGGGCATATAATCGTAAGAGTTTACAAGGTGTCCAACAATGCCTACAGTCATAAGATATGGCGGGGTCCAAGATATACCTTGGGCTCACCCTCAAAGTAAATAACATAAATAAAACACCATTGGTAAAAGGATGGTGGTTTGTCCTTAGAAAACAACGCTCACCACAACAAGCAAATCTCAAGATCCAAGCTAGATATCTTACGGTGGATGGATGAAGTCCTCAGTTCCTATATGGCTAGATCATATAGGCAAAAGTATGTGTTAGTACATTTGAATGTACTAACTATATGGGCATGCAATGCATATGACTTACCAAACCTGCAGTCAATGTTGGATAACAAGGGCACATAGTATAGAAGAGATATTTATAGCAAGAGTTGCAGTATACAATTTGCCGTGAAATCAATGATGCATGAAATGAACAAATACCATATATAGTGAGGATTAGACCTCAATCGACATATAAGACCAAGTGCGGTATTACTTGGAATCCTGTTATTATCCCTATACTAGAAAAAAAGTGGTCTACTTGCCAAAGGTAAATCATACTTCTACATACGTGCCTCCCATTTTGGAGAAGTAACCTTCCTTACGAGTCTCCCATTTTGGATAGGAATTTCACAATTTTTGTCATATCATACCAATTTTGTAACCATACCTTATGGGCCTCCCATATCGGTGAGGGTTTCCATACATATTTACCTATGCTGACACATAGTTCAAGGAAAGGGAGAGGACACTTAGGGATAGCCCTGACACCCCCAATCAATCGATACTAATTCATTATCCCACAAGACTACATATTTGTATACGTAATTTTAAAAGAGATGCAAGTCATTTGAAATCACTTAAATGCATAATTAGGCTTGAAATCCAAACATAATTTATAAATTTCATACTTAGGATCATATGCCAAATCATAAAACATATCATATTTTTCGTGCATAGGAATAGCCCATTCAAAATATCCAAATGAGTTGAAAACACCCAATACATTCAATGAGCCAAATACTCATGAATGCATATGGTATGAATGACATGAGAATAACATTGGTAATATAATTTGAAACTTAAATCAACAATACATTATGAACTTCAAGTAAAGATAAAAGTAAAACATAATATAGATTACTCATGCATAAATCAAGCTTAAAAAAGGGAGATACACATTCATAACTTCATAACTTCAATGTATTCATCATATTAGGTCTTAAATCAACTTAAAATCAAGAAATTTGTATAGCTCATACATCAATTGAATTTAATAAGCAATAATATTGAAAACCTATATTTAAAGTAAGTAAAATGTCATGAAAATCAACTGAAAAGAGTTTGGGTCTTCTTTATTGAAAGGGACCAAAAATCAATCCCGCATACCTTAACTAATAAAGGAGTTTCAAGAAGAAATTTGAAGTAGAATGAGTCTTTCCTTGATTCCCAAACCTAGATTTCACAAGTGTCCCTTGAGAGAGTGTTCTTAAGAGGGCTTAATATACTTTTAAGTGTAAGGAATGCATTTGAATAAAGGAATAAAGTATAGGTCATTTGAAAGTATTTAGGTAGCATATGAAGTCACAAGAGACCCTTAGAATAAGCATAATTACGGAAACACCATTAATGAATTGAGTTGACAAATTGAGAATTATCACTTCAAGGAGGACTATATAGTCCGTGACATACCATATGGACCATATACTTGCCGGTGAACCAATACTTGGGAAAATTTCTCTTGATGAAGGTCCAAAATGGTAATCCTATACTTAGAAGTTTTGAAAAAATCATCTTTATGAAAGGCCACACAGGCTATGAGACTACCCGTACCCCATTCATTAGAAAATTTTTCCACAATAAAGTTATGGCACGATGATTCCATACATAGAAAAATTTCACTTTGAAAGCCATACGGAAGGACATACGGGCCTTACCACTTCACACGAGCCATGTACATGGCAGTGTCACCAAACTTGGTCCCAAAGTTGTGGGATTTTAAGCCAAGGCCACTACACATTCCGTGAGGTATGACACGGACCGTAAGGGGTCTATGCATAGTGTGACTAAATTAAAATTCTACGTTCAAGGGCCTACAATTTCTCGATAGGCCAAGGGTCACTCCATTGAGGCTCCACACAAGCCATGTGACCTCACACGGACCATGAGAGCTTCCATGGAGTGTCACCTTGGTTGAAAACTTTCCAAAATCAAAATTTTCAAGCTCCAATGAAGTTGTAAAACGTCTGGGTCCTTACATCATCTCCTCTATGGGAATATTCATCCTCGAATATGCATGAACAAGGCTTGAATATCTTGACTTAAAACATGAAACATCCAAACACAAGATATAATGCATTCTCATTATTAAATTCATTAAAATGCATATTAGAACTTATTAAAATCATTCAAAAAAATCATAAAATCATCTTGGTGCACATGTATGACTGTCATGTCATGAAACTCAAGAGTGAAAGAATTAAGACCACTTGGAAAAATGAAGAACCAAATACGTTAGGCTTGAGTAGATTGGAAAATATGGGGATATCATTTCATCATGTCCATCTCCACCTCCAATGTAGAACCCTCCACATGTTTATTTCTCCTAAGCACCTTAACCGAAGCCACATCCTTGTTATGAAGCCGTTTCACTTGCCTATCAAAAATTTCAACTTCAATTCCTCATAAGTCAAATACTCCACTACCTCAATACCTTCCAAAGGTACAATAGTACTAGAATCACCAACCAACTTCTTCAACATAGACATATAGAAGACCCGGTGAACAGAAATTAAATCCAGGGGCAAATCCAACCTATAATCCACATTCCCAATTCGCTAAACAATGTGATAAGGGACTACATATAGGGGACTTAGCTAGCCTTTCTTGCCAAAATGCATCATTACCCTTCGCTGCAACATGAAACTCAAGATCCATCTTCCTAACATTTGAATAGGACTTTTGGCGAATTTGGGCTGTCTTTAACCTTTCTCTAATCAACTTTACCTTCTCCATAGCCCCCAATACCAAATCTGGGTCAATTAAAGACATCTCTCCCAACTCAAACCACCCCACTAGTGATCTCCATCTCCTACCATACAAAGCCTAAAGTAGTGCCATGCCAATGCTAGCATGAAAGCAATTATTTCAAGTAAACTCGATGAGTGGAAAATGGTCATCCCAATTACCTTTGAATTATAACACACAAGCCCTCAACATGTCTTCCGAAGTTTGAATTGTCCTCTTGGCTTATCCATCGGTTTAAGGATGAATGGCAGTGCTTAACTTCACCGTTGTACTATGTCCTCTCTGAAATGACCTCCAAAAGTGAGAAGTAAATTATGTACCATAATTCAATATGATAGACCTAGGCACACTATGCAACCTCACCAACTCCTAGATGTACAACCTTGCATAATCTTCTGCACCAAAAGAGGTCTTGACAGGTAGTAAATGAGTCGACTTAGTCATCCAGTCAACGATAACCCAAATGGAGTGAAACAGTCTTTGGGTCTGAGGCAAACTAACCACAAAGTCCATGTTCACATCATCCAACTTTTAAGTAGGAATCACGATATCTTGAGTCAAAACACAGGGCATTTAGCATTCTACTTACAATTGTTGACAATTAGGGCATTCTTATACAAACTTGGCTATATCCTTCTTCATACCATGCCACCAATACACCTCTCTCAAATCCGAATACAACTTAGTAGATCCCGAATAAATAGAATAATGAGAATTATGGGCTTCACTCATGATCAGCCTCCTAAGATCATCCATATTTGGAACACATAACTAACCTTGATACTGAAGCACACCATGTCTCTCTTTAGAGAACACCTTTATTTTCTTTTCAAAAACTAATTTCTTCAATTTAACCAATGTTGGATCTATATCTTGCTTAGCCTTTACATCAATAACCACCGAATATTCGACCCCATTTTGTACATGAATACCACCATCATTATAGTCGGTCAACCTAACACCCAATATATCCAAACGGTGAACATCCTTTACTAACTGCTTCTTCTTCTCCTTGACTTGAGCCTCGTTTCCCATACATAGCCTACTAAGAGTATCAGCTACAACATTCGGTTTGGTGGGATGAAATTGTATACTTATGTCATAATTCTTAAGGAGTTCCAACCATATCTTTTGCCTCAAGTTAAGATCCCTTTGAGTAATCACATATAGCAAACAATTGTGATCAGTGAAAACATCAATGTACACTTCATACAAATAGTGTCTCCACATTTTCAAAGCAAATACCACCGCCGCTAACTCAAGATCATGAGTTAGGTAATCATGCTCATACATGTTTAATTGCGTTGATGCATAAGCTATCACCTTTTGATATTGCATAAGAACACATCCAAACCCAATACGAGAGGTATCACAATACACCACAAACCCATCTAAGCCATTTGGTAAAGCCAAAACATGAGCTATTGTACGTCGATCCTTTAGAGTCTAAAAACTCTTCTCACATTCATTCGACCACAGAAACTTAACCTTCGTTTAGGTCAACTTAGTCAAGAGAGATACAATAGATGAGAATCCTTCAACAAACCTCCAATAATAGCCAACTAACCCAAAAAAACATTGAATATCCGAATGAGTCAATTTTCTAGGCCAATCCTTCACGGCCTCACTCTTCTTTGATATCAACCTTAATACCATCAGTGGACACCACAAGACCAGGAAAAGATACTTCACCTAACAAAAACTCACATTTGCTAAACTTAGCATACTTCTCCCTCAAAGTTTGAAGAACCAACCTCAAATGATCTATATGCTCCTGCTCACTTCGGGAATAAATGAGAATATCATCAATGAAGACAACTACAACATGATCAAGTAATGGCTTAAATACCCATTTTAAAGATCCATAAACATGGTTAGACCGTTAGTTAGACCAAATAACATCACCACAAATTCAAAGTGCAAATACCTAGTCTAGAAAGTCATCTTGGGAGTATCACACTCCCTAATAACTGATGATAACTAGAATGAAGGCCAATCTTTGAGAAATAGGTAGCCCCTTGAAGTTGATCAAACAAGTCATTAGTTCTAAGCAACAAATACTTATTCTTGATGGTTACCTTATTCAATTTCCTATAATCAATGCACATTTGAAGAAATCTATCTTTCTTTCTTACAGATAATACTAGAACACTCCATATAGATATACTTGGCCTCTTTTCTCTAAAAAATCCTTCAACTGATCCTTTAACTACTTCAATTAATCTTTCAACTCCTTCAAGTCAGTTGGTGCAATACTATAAGGAGGAATTGAGATAGGTTGAGTATCCAACAGAAGATCTATACCGAAGTCTACTTTTCTTTCAAAAGGAATATTGGGCAAGTCTTTGATAAAAATGTCTAGAAACTCATTCACCACCAGGACTGACTCAAGAGTAGATGACTCGAACTCCATATCATTGACCCTGACAATATGGTAAGTACACCCCTTGGAGATCATCTTTTGGGCCTTAAGGTAGGAAATAAACCGAAATTTAATAGCGGAGTCACTACCCTTCCATTCAAGAATGGGCTCATCATAAAGTTGAAACTTGACCTTCCTAGTTCTACAATCTATAGAGGCATATGAGGTATACAACTAATCAATCCTAAGAATCACATCAAAATAAAATATCTCAAGTTCCACAAAATCACATGGAAAGACTTTATGCAACACCATAATAGGATAACGCTAATAAATTCTATGACCAACAACAGATTCACCCATGGGGGTATAAACTGAAAAGGGGTCCCTCAAAATCTCGGGACTCAAACCAAACCTAATAGCCAATAGAGGAATCAAAAAAGAAAAATTTACACCTGGGTCAAGCAAAGCATAAGCATCAAAATCAAAGACTTTTGATGTACCAGTCATAACATCTGGAGCCTCTTCAACCTCCTAACGAGCATGAAGAGCATAGAACCTATTATCTCTTAGAGCAACACCTTGGAGAGCTTTATTCTGGCCTTGATCGCCTTTAGCACCCTAACCTTGATCTCTTTGAACAACCTTAGGACAATCAAAAATCTTGTGGCTCTTATCACCACACTCAAAGCATGCACCCAAATTCTTCCAACAAGTACTTGAGTGATTTTTCACACATGTGATACATAGGGGAGACATTGGTCTACCCCAAACTTATGCCCTAGGAGGAGGCACTCTAGCATTAGCAACCCATTAATTAGAACCTTGGAACTATTGGAAGCGACCATAACCACAACTCTTGGAGTTAGAGAACCTACCATCATAATAGATCCTCTTAGTATCATACAACCTCTTTTCCTTAAGCTTCTCTTCTGTTCCATATGTGTCATGAGTCTGGAGATATCCATTTCCCAAATAAGTATAGCCATATGGCATTCCTTCATAACCAAGTTAGAGATACCAAAAATAAACTTGTGCATTCTTGCATGGGGATTAGCCACAAGCACAATAGAATACTTAGGGAGCTTCATGAACTTGAGGGCATAGTCCCTCACATTCATACCACCCTATTTGAGCTTGATAAAATCAGTCATCTTAGCTTCCCTAAGCTTAAGCAGGAAGAAAATATCTAGAAAGGCAAACTTGAACTCTTCCGAATTAACAACATTACCATAAACTCTCTCCATTGACCACTAGGTGTAACATACTTGCGCCACACCTTTCAACTGATAAACAACCAACTCCACTATAATAGGCAATACCTTAGTGAGCTTATCAATGAACTCTTGAGCATCCTCGTCAGCCTTTGAATCATAGAATTCTAGAGGATTTATCTAGGTGAAATCTCTCACATTAGAAGCTGCAGTAGGATTCCGAGGAAGATTTGCTTGCCTAGTCTGAGAAGTCACCACCTAGGTAAGAATAACAAAGGTCATACAGAATTCACCGCTTGAGATGGGACTTTCCATAAGCACTTGAGGTTCTTGACCCTTATTAGCTGGGTCCGATCTTCTTAGGGAAGTTCTTCCTCGAGGCATATTCTATAATAAAGCAATGAGACCATCAAGATAAGAAAACCAAATGCATGATTCATAGAAAGATATAAGATATGAATAAGTGAGACAATTCTTAGAATGTTAACATATCCTTCCACTCATAGGCATGGTTTACTTCACAGTAATGAATATGACTCTACTTGACATGCATGTTGGACTCTTAGGACCATTTATAAAGCTAGTGCTCTAACACCAAGCTTGTCATGACCCAGACCAAGGGACTAAGTGTGATATGGTGAATGGTAAACTCCCCAAATAAGCCTCAAATTACTCATATTCACATCATCAGTTTGGAAGGATAATCAGAAAGTAAACACATAATTCTTAGGGAAGAGAGAATAGGACTTAGCTATGGCAATGTCATAGGGAGTGGGGGTAACATGAATTCATAAAGCACGTAACATATAAATACTACGAGGCAGGTAAGTATGACTCACTCTATGAAGGCAGTTCAAGACTTAGGATCTTTCACATCATACATATAACCATATTATAAAGCTCATAACCAATTCACATAACAATAACCAATAGGTAGCCAAAGCCATAAACATAGCCCCCAATTATAACATTTGGCATATAATTACAAAGGAGTTTATAAAGTGTCCAACAATACCTCTAGTCATAAGATAGAATGGGGGCCAAGACAGACCTCGGGCTCACCTTCAAAGTAAACAACATAAATAAAACACTATAGGTAGAAGGATTATGGTTCATCATTAGAAGATAGCACTCACTACAATAACCAAATATCAATATCGAAGCTAGACGTCGTATGGTGGATGGATGAAGTACTAGGTTCCTATATGATTAGATCATGTTGACAAAATTATGTATTAGTATATTTGAATGTACTAAGTATGTGGGCATGAAATGCATGTGACTTACAAAACCTACATTCGATGTTGGATGATACGGGCACATAGTATAGAAAGAGATATTTATAGCAAGAGAATGTAGTGTACGATATTTCATAAAATCAATGATGCATAAAATGCACAAACATCATGTATAGTGGGGATTAGACCTCAACCAACATATAAGATAAAGAGAGCTATTACTTGAAATCTTGATATCATCCCTACACTGGAAAAGAAGTGGTCTATTCTACAAAGGTAAACCATCCTTTTCCTTATGGGTATCTAATTTCAGAGAAGTAGCCTTCCTTACGAGTCTCCATTTTGGATAGGGCTTTCACAATTTTTGTCATATCAAATCAATGTTGTAACTGCACCTTATAGGACTCCCATTTCGATGAGGGTTGGCATACACATATACCTATGCTGACACATAGTTCAAGGAAAGGGAGAGGACACTTAGGGATAGCCCTGACACCCCCAATCAATCGATACTAATTCATTATCCCACAAGACTACATATTTGTATACGTAATTTTAAAAGAGATGCAAGTCATTGCAAATCACTTAAATGCATAATTAGGCTTCAAAGCCAAACATCACTCTTATATTTCATACTTAGGCTCAAATGCCAAATTATAAACCTTATCATATTTTTCATGCATAGAAATAGCCCATTCACAGTACCCATATAAGGTGTAAGCACCTAATATGTTCAATGAGCGAAATATCATACACATTTATGTGATCACATTCTTATCATAACCAATATCATATCAAAATCATGTACATAATAATAATTGGGCTTAACCCACTTAATAATTTTCATAAAATTTGATGCTCATGAATGCATATGCTATGAATGAGATGAGAATAACACACATAATATAGATTCAAACTTAAATCAACAATACATTATGAAATTCAACTAAAAATATAAATAAAATTCACATTTTTATCATAATATAGATTACTCCTACACAAATCAAACCTAAAAAAGGGACATGCAAATTCATAACTTCATAACTTCAATATAGTTTATCATATTAGGGCTTAAATCAACTCAAAATCAACAAAAATGCATAGCCCATACATCAATTGAATTGAATAATCAATAATATTCAAAACCCATGTTTAATGTAAGAAAAAGTTTATGAAAATCAATTGAAAAAAGTTTGGGTCTTCTTGATTGAAAGGAACTATGAATCAATCTCATATACCTTAGCTAATAAAGGAGATTGAAGAACAAATGTGAAGAAGAATGAACCTTTCCTTGATTCTCAAGCTTAGATTTCACAAGTGTCCTTTGAGAGAGTATTCTTAAGAGGGATCAATATTATTTCAAGTGTGAGGAATGAATTTGAATGAACGAATAAAGTATAGGTCATTTGAAAGTTTTAAGGTAGCATAGGAAGTCACAAGAGACCTTTAGAATAATCCTTGATTATGAAAACGCCATTAATGAATCGAATTGAAAAATTGAAAATTGTCACTTCAAGGGACTACATGGTCCATGACATACCATTCAGACCAAATACTTGTCCATGAACCAATACTTGAAACATTTTCTCTTGATGAAGGTTTGAAATAGTAATCACATACACAGAATTTTTGATGAAACTATCTTCATCAAAGGTCACATGGGTCGTACAAGGCCACATGAGCTGTGAGACTGCCCGTACCCCTCTTCTTTGAAACTTTTTCCACGATAAAGTTACGAGATAGTGATTCTATATTTAGAAAAAATTTCAATTAGGAAGCCATACGGGCCATACCACTTTGTACTGGTTATGTACATGGTCATGTCACCATATTTGGTCCCAAAATTATGGGATTTCAAGCCAAGGCCACCACACGGACAATCACACTATTTGTGAGGTGTCACAAGGACCGTGAGGGGTCCATGTATGGTGTGCCTTAGTTACAATTCCATATTTAACCACCAGCACTTCCTCGATAGGCCAAGGCCACTCCATTGAGGCTCCACATAGGACGTGTCACCTCACACGAACTGTGAGGTCTCCCATGGAGCGTCACCTTGGTCCAAAAGTTCTCAAAATTAAATCTTCAAGCTTCAATGAAGTCTTACACTGTTTGGGTCCTTAGACTTTAAATTCGATATCTCCTTTATTCAGCTCCCAAATTAGGTGATTCAAAGCCTTGGATTTTCAGATTCTTCAAGGGTACTTGTAGTCTTCGAGGAGTAGCAATGATCATCCATTTGAGGTAATTTAGAGCTCAAAAGGATTGGATGACCTTGCATTTTCATTCTTAAATTTTGAATCAAATTCACTTCTGATTGTGGGTTGTGCTCACAAAAAAAATGCATTCTGTTTTATGACAAGTTTGGAAGTATTATTTTGGAGGTTTTTATAGAGTTAGATATTGGTTTTTTAATGTGGATCCCACTTTACTATTTTATACTCCAATTTTGATCCATCTCTGAATTATGTGTTTCTGGTGTCAAAATTATCATATTGATGCTGTAGTTCTATTTTTTTATAGCCTAGCAGTGTTCAAAGGTCATTCTATAGGGAAAGGCTCTGGCTTTGTGATTTGGAATATGTGTGATCTACAATGAGATAAGTTAGGTCTTCTATTTTCTTAGCCTGAGCTTTGTTACGTGAATATATGTTGAATTGCATGAATTTGACATAGGTAGTTACATGATCGTGATAATTTTATTAGAATTCATGTTTTATGATATTGTCAGGTATTCCAAGCACTTGGGGAATTTTAGCTATATAGTTGATCATCCCTACTTGTGTTATGTTGTCTAACTAGTTTTTTGTATTTTCCAACCATGTTTGGTCTTAGTCTAGTCTTAGACTTGTGCTTGCCAAAGACTTACATGATTTTGGAGCCAATAGGCCTTAGTTTTTCTCTAATGTCGTATCAGATGGCTTATCTCCCTACAGACTGGAAAAGCAGATTTTGGTCATATAGCCTAAGCCTTTTGCTAGGCAGTGACCCCACAATGACTACCTAATTATCAATAATCCCCACTTTTCATCATCTTTCGTATTCTTGGTTACAGTTTTGAAGGTTGTTCATCATTGTGGTTGGATTTGGTTTTAGATTAAAGTTATTTATTGACTGCACTAAGCATGGGTCCGCCTTATGAAATGACCCCAAAAAGTGCCCAAAAATGTGCCTAAAAAATGTTTGAAATCGTAATGTTCATATATCTCAAAAGTTATGTGTGATATCAAAAATCTGACTTCATGTTCTTGATCAAAGAGCAACATTAAGTGGGAAATGGGTCTAACCCCGATTTTAGAGTGGCCAAATCACAATTTTAGTTTTCCAAAAATAAAATTTCTAAAGACGATTCATGCTTCTAGCAGAATGTGCCATGGGCGCGCCCTAGTGTTATTTTTAACAAGTTTTAGTTACTCGGTCCAAGGCTTTTGGTCTTGGGCCTAAATTTTCCCATGCATGAAAATACCTATACTTAGCCATATTTTACCTTCATATCATACAAGACATTCTCCAATACTCTCCCAAACACTTAGAAAAATATTTTACGGAAAATTCAAGTGCCAAAACTCTTTTTGGATCTTAAGGAAGTTCTCATCTCAATATTCATCTAGGAATTCTCCAAAGTCAAGGTATATGAGTTTCAACCATTGGGTCCTTTCACTCATGGTGCCTAAGCTTCCTTTTTACATAAATCTCATGTTTATAAGTTGATATACTCATGGGTCTTACTTACTATGATTTGATAATGAACTATGTTGGGATTTTTTTAAAAGTGTGACTATTTAAGCATGTTTTAAGCTATGAATCTTTAATCTATCTTGAGATATGATGAAGGATTTTGATGTATATTGCATGAGGGTACTACCCAGCATTGGTGGGTAGTTTTACATTGAATTTACTTGCGAGAATTTACTTTTGAATAGCTTGGTTTTATACTAGCATTACACACTCGCCAAGTGTTTGATAAAATGTCCAGTTAATGCTTCTTGAGTTGTTGAAGGCCCAATGCATGGTATATGATTTAAATAACTTCATAATGATATGAGATATGTATATGTATTGATTTCATGAATGGTATTTATAGTATTAGAAGTTGATCAATTGTCTCGTTTGGGGGGTAGGAGGCCAAAACTACTATGTTGGTGGGTATATACCATAATCATCTAGCTCTAGGGGTGGTAGGCCTATGCAACCATGTTGGGGGGGTTATACCTAAATTGCCTCGCTCGGGGGGTGATGGTGCAACACTCTGATTCTTTTTAAGCTACGACTGAGTCATCCTTCATATGATATACGATTTTAATTGAGGATTCTTAATTGAGCATAGATGTTAAAGTTAATTTCTTAGTACGGAATAAAATTGGAGTTGATATGAGATTGTAGTTCTAATGTATGATTTTATAAAAGTTAGGTGAACCAATAACTTGTTGGTGGTATATATGTTCTAGGATTAATTCCTAAGTATTTAAAGTATATTAGGTATGATTTAGAGTCATAAGGGATCTTTTACATCAAACCAAGTCCAAAGAATTTCTAGCAACTAAGTTTTCCTATGAGTTGATAAAAGGGTCAAATTAAAATGACCATATATACTAAAGTATAATGATTTGGTTGAACTATAATATATCAAATTAAATATATTCGAATTAGCTTTCAGTGCATCTAATTTTGCATTAATCGGAGTTCAAAATAGAATGTCATGACCATTTTAATAAAGAGGTATAGAGCTATCCGAAAGTCACGCATGGAGCGCATCGTGGACCCTCACTGGATGAGTATGAAGTTTTATATTTATAATTTGATGGTATTTTTATCTTAAAAACTTTGGGGGTCTATTTATTGTCACCTAAACATGTAAAACATCAGTTTTCATGATCAAAACCCTCTCCCTTCTCTCCTAAACATAAACACTCAAGAATCATCAAGAAAATC
>JAOTQJ010204903.1:0-19521 GCA_025642045.1 Solanum sejunctum
ATATAAATATGTACAAGAGTGTAGACATAGTTAATAGTTGTGTCGGAGTTGGTAAGTGTCTTTATGTGCCAAGGAGGAATCTATGTTTCATGCCAAACAATACGAAATCAAATAGCCTTACATACCTTATTGTATGACCTCGTTACTAACTCACGATAACCTTTCCTTCATCTAAATATTTATATACAGCATAGTAGGTGATAAAACTACCATTAGCAGCCAATAAATACATCTTGGCAGCCCAATCACATAATATAACAACACACGAGCAGCAAGCTTTTAATTAGCATTCAAACTGTCTGGAATTTTCAGCATATGTGTGATTAACTTGTTTCTTTGGTTTTTATAAACAATCCATACTAGGTGAGTAAGTAAGTTTACTTACCTTCAAGGGCCTTGTGAGGTTGTAAAGCTTGTCTTTCACCTTCTTAAACGAGAGCAAACAAACACCAAGAAAGTAGATTTTTTTCTTGTCTATGTTGAAATGAATTTGTATGTTGTTCTTATCACTTTTTAAAGGCCTAGCTTGGCCGACTTGCTCTTATATTTTTTACCATCTTAAGCCGCATATTAGGAAGCTTCTTATACAGCAGCTTGGACCTTGAACTTGGGCCTAAATGGGTCACCAAGTTAATGGGTTTGGGCTGCCCATTTTCCAACTTTCTCTTCACTTAGTTTTGGGCCCAATTTGTTAAGTGTGTTGTGATATTTTTGGGCCCTTTTTTCTATACTTATTTGGCTGAAAATGTAGCCCATTTATGATACTAAAGCATAGTCCAAAGTTACACCTTTAACATGGACTTTATTCACAACCAAACTTGAACAAATTCAACATCGAGCCTCGTCTCCGTTTAACTACCAAATTTAAGCTAAGCAAGTAGGTGACTCACCTACTTGGTTATTAAGTCCTACAATCACCTTAATTCTCCCACTTTATTTTAAGGTCTTAATCACCTCAACATGACTTAGAACTTATTTGCACTCAACCCTCTTCAGCGTTAGACATGCAAATTGTCTATTAACGCGAGATTTAAGCACATTTAAAATTAGCGCTTATTTGACCAAACCATCTCATGTTTCATTTGCAGTGTACTAGTATTGTAAGGTATGGGATGTTACATCAACATAGCACTGTTTGAGGTTTAAGATAGGGGCTCAACTCAAGGGGTCTTTAGTTTCTAAACACTATGCCACCATAGAAATTATGATTATTACCCTTGCTATACTAGTGGATCCATCTAGTTCATGTTATCATGTTTGGTTTGCCTAGCTGAGGGGTGTCATGCCTGTCCACCTGATCGAGGGGGTGTCATGTCTTATATTCTAAGTTGTAGCTACTTGGTCTATATTAGTTAAGGTCTCCCCAAACAAATGTATTACATATTATGCAAGTCAAAAGATTTATAAGCATGTTTTACTTCAAGCATTGATCATTCATGCCATATTGTGATTATACTTGTCCACTGTTTATGATTATGTATTTCGACTATATTGGCCTATGTCTTATTGCATTGCATCCCACATACTTAGAACATTTAAACATACTAATATATACTTTATGCCTACATGATATCACAATGTAAGGACCGGAGCTCCATTTGATCCTCCTCCTCCACGTGGCTAGTACGATCCTTTGAAGCAAGCTTTAGTGAGTCCTCGAGTCCGAGGACACTATATATATTACTCTTGTTAATTTGAGACTTCTTTATATTGAACACTTATTACTATGAGGGTGAGCCTGAAAAGTGTCTTGGCCCTTGCTTCACTCCATGTTAGAGGTGTTATTGGGTATTATGATGTACTTATGCTATGAGCTTGACTCTTTTATGCTTTTATAAATATCACGAATTTCCTTAGTCCCACTTCCCTTTTTATCATATCTCTTTGTGTTGTTTAACTTACTTCCGAAATCAAGGAGGGGTGATTGTTATGCTAAGAGGTATGATTGGGGTCCTTTTAGGTTCCCATTCACCGTGTCACGTCTAGGCCCTAGGCTTGGGTTAGGACAATTAGTTTGCCAGATAACTATCTGATCCTATTTTGAAAAGTTGGTGTGGGTGTCTGGGTCTAAGATTTATGTGATGTATGCCATTAGTTTGAGGTCTATGTGTTACTATATTGTCTATATAGATAGAGCCCATTGCTTGAGGACAATCAACAATTTTAAGTTGAGAGTGTTGATGCGCTGAAAAAATACAACACTTTTGATACTTAAAATATGGAATTTTGTGTATTCTCAATGCGATGTTAGTTGATTCTATGTGTTTTTGTGTTTGTATTTGCAGGATTATAGGTTGGCCTTGATTTTGGGGAAAATTGTAGAAGTTGCTGGTTTTTGCTATTATATATGACCCTTTTTTAGTTGTAGATCAATCTACGGGCTAGGGTGGTTTCGTGGACAATTCCAGTAAGGGGCTATTTTTTGAAGTTTATTCTATGAACATGTAGACGAGCCATAGTGAGTTTTAAGAGTCGTAGAAAATGGTTCATGCCCTGAGGATCAGAGAGTTGGACTTTCAGGAACATCATCAAAAGAAATCCCCTTTACGGTTTGTAGATCACTTTATGAGTCATAGAGGGGAAAGTCTAAATTCCCAATAAGTGAGTATGAGACCCCAATTACGGGCTGTGGAATGCAATGTGGCGCATAAAACACCTTTCATATGGCATGCCAACCAGTTCTCCTTTTTTGTTTAGGACTTGAATTTTAATAACTATAAATAAGCTTTTTAGGTTATTTTTATATAAGTTTTCTCCTAATACGCAGATAACTCAATATTTAGAGAGAGAAAATTATAAGATCATATTGGAGAATCTTTGAGAACACTTGTGTTTGAATTTCATCCTTAAGGTTGTGATTCTTATTGAAGTTAGATTTTGCTTGTTCTCAATTCTATTGTGTAAGTGTTCAATTATGTCTTCTTAATTCATAATTCTTGCATCTACACATAGCATGAGTAGCTAAATCCACAACTAGGTTGGCTAACTTTAGAACCCACCTAGTGGTACTGACTGGACCAAGGTAGTAATGAATATAAAAAGATATTAGTTAACATGATCTGATTGATGTGTTCTCATCAAATCAACCAAACTGGGCCAAGGAGAGGTTGTACTGGGACTAATAAATAAAGGTTAGTAATACATACTATGGAGATAGACCAAGTCACATAGTGAAATTCACCTCTCACCTTTGACTAAAGGGCTTGGTGAACATAACTTACCATCTTGCATGCTATACACTAGAAAAGAATTAGTTATCTAGTGATACTGAGTTAGGCAGTCAAATGGAATACAACACCCTACTTTTTCTCCATATTGACTTCTCTCTTATAATAGTCAATTTAGTTATATTTCTCACTGATTATTGCAAACCTCCCTCCCTTTTGAGGAAGTAAGTTGGTTAATCATTCGGATTGCAAATTGGTGAATTCTCTTGAGTCTATGTATTCCCTATTGGGTTCGACCCTAACCTTTGTTAGGTTCTATTTCTTTACAGCGACTGCTTTATCCTCTAAAAAGAAGGTGTAACTTGGGTGACATCAGTCTTGCCCTTGGAGCATAAGGAGCTACCAATATGTCGGTGAAGCAAGCTAGATCTAACAATAAGGATGAGAAGGAGGATAGTCACTTATCCCTACATTATGAATTAATGTAGGCATAAACAGGCATTAGTACATTTGAATGTACTAAGTATGCAGACATGTAGTGCAAATAATCATTTAGTACAGAACAATAAGTATATAAATAAATAAGTAAGTAGTGCAACAGTGACAAAAGAGTTATCCTTATACCAATATTCCGTAAGTGAAATCATACAGGAAACATAATAAGTCATACATATGTGGAAAGTCACTATAATCAATAATAAGACCATGCGAGCTATATCATGAAATCATTGTGTTTCATCTATATCGAAATAAGAGGAGTCTACTTGCCAAGGTAAAACTCTACTCCCACTAAGTGGATGTCATAAGCTATGTGCTCCACTAGGGAACTATATCGGTAATCATAATCCTACAGTGACAAGTAGTTATGAGATAAGAAGTGTTATATGAGGACCCTATTAGGTCGCGCTCCTACCTCAAGACTCATTCGATGTTAAGACAAATCCATGGAATATAAATCATACAAATAATACTTGTCACGTATTCATAGTCTTGTTCAAATTCTCATAGTCCATAGCTTCACACTTAAGACTAGCTCATTTCATGTAATATAGGCAATGAGCATGTAAGCTTTCCATCATTACCTTTCATACCTTAATTTCAATAGTTTGGAATCCAAAGTCACCATTAAGGCCTTAGGTTATCTTATTTCACAAACTTGCTTTATGCCATATACATGCATGATGATGACTTAAGTTGAAAGTTATGGTAAGAGTGAAGGTTCACCATCAATAAGCTTAAAACCAAGTAATTAAGATAGATGCATACATAATTTTATAGTTTAAGAGCATTTGAATCAAATTTGAAGGAACCCAATCATAATTTCTTTAAACCATAAGTAGAATACTTGATCAAATTCATGTAGGTCATGTAAGTCATGCATATTTGAGTTTATAAGTATGATTTACATCATAATTTGAAAAATTGAAACTAAAATCATGAAAACACTTAATGTACATGCTTTGAACTTTTTTATAATAGGCAAATGAGTTGGGCTCCATGGGTGAAATGTACCCATTAATAAAGACCCACATACCTTGATGATGAACTAAGAGTAATGGCTTGAATTTGCTTGACCTTCAGTGAATTCCATGCTTGGAGAGGAAGAGATACTTGGGAGGCTTTTTGGAGAGAAAGAATATGAAAGTTAGTAATTGAGGGTGGATAATAGGGTTAGCAGAGCTTTGGATAGTTAATTGTGGGTATTAGGTTAAAAAATGTGTCCAAAAATATTTGTTAACAAATTAGGAAAAGACAAATAACCTTGCATTAAAAACTGACGAAGGATCCAATATGGGTCATACATGGCCAAATGGGTCACGAGGGGCATCATAGGAGGGAGCTTATCAAGGGCCTTGAGAATTTTCTAAGCAACTCCCCCACAAGAGGGACAATGGGTCTTACAAGGTTAGAGCATTGAAATAGAGGGGGGTTACATGAAAGTCACCACAGCTCATGGTGCCCACTATAGGCCATTAGGCCGCTCGTGGTCCTCCCACTCTACCAAGGCATCCCTATGAGGGACACATATGATCAACACTCTTTTGAATGACTCATTTTGGGACTTGTGAAGGGTACCTAGTGTTTGAAATCTAGGCTTTTTCAGGGGAAATTTCCTTAAATCTCGTCCTTTCAACTTTCCAACCTATTAGGCATTACAACATATCCCATTTGGGAGTATTCGTTCTTGCGTAAGACGAAAATTGGCCTGAATAGAGTTGAATAGATATTAACCAATCCAACATAAAGTTAAAAATGCAACTTCAACCTTATTTTCATGAAAGGTTTAGACTTATACATTAAATATGATTTAAAACCAGTTTAATAGGTATGCATGCATATATTATGACATGAAAATGTTAAAATGAAGGAATTTGGACTATTTGAGCATAAATGAGTTAATATCTTAGGCTTGAGTACAATGAAAGATATGAGAATATCTTCTCATCATTTTCGCCTCTCCTTCTTATGTAGCACTTTCAACTTGCTAATTCTTCAAAAGGACCTTAAGAGATGTAACTTTGTAATTTCTCAATTATCAATCAAAAATCTCCACCAGTTACTTTTCATAAGACAAATTATCTTCAATTCCCACATATTACAATGTCATAATGATGTACTTCCTTAACATGGACACTTGTAAACTAGATTAACAATAGCCATCTCCAATGGCAAGTCAAATTCTCAAGCAACCCTTCCAACCCACTTCAAGATCTTATAAGGTACCACATACCTAGGGATTTATTTTCTTTTTTGCCCAATCACATCATTCCCTACATGAGTGAAACCTTCAAATAAACCCAATCTCACATGTCAAACTCGAGACCTTTCTACCTAACATTGAAATATGATGTTTGATTACTTTGAGCCATCTTTAATCTTTCCCTTAAGAGCTTTACCTTTTTCATAGCATCAAATACCAAAATGGAACCAAGCAATGTCATCTCACCCACTTCATACCTACCCACTAGATATCTACACCTTTTTCTATATAATGCCTCAAATGGTGTCATATCAAAACTTGAGTGATAGCTATTATTGTAAGCAAACTCGATCAGTAGTACATGATCATCCCAATTGCCCTTAAACTCTAATACACAAGTTTTCAACATGTTCTCTAGGTTATGAATCATTATTTTGGCTTTCTATTAGTTTCAAAATGGAAAGTAGTGCTTAACTTCACTTTGGCACCATGTCCTTTCTGAAATAACTTCTAAAAATGTGAAGTAAATTAGGTACCATGATATGATATGGTGAACAATGGCATAACATGCAACGTCACCATCTCCTAGATGTACTATATTGTATAATTCTCGACACTAAAGGAAGTCCTGACCTATAGGAAATTAATTAATTTTATCATCCTATACACAATCGCCCAAAGGGAGTTATGTTACTTTGGAGAAAGAGGTAGACTCATCACAAAGTCCATGTTCACATATTACCACTTTCAAGTAGGAATTTCAATGTCTTAGTCTAAGCCACTTTGCCTTTGATGTTCAACTTTCACTTATTTGCAATTAGGACACTCCACCATAAAACTTACTATGTCCTTCTTCATGTAATTCCACCAACACATCTCTTTCAAAACTCTATACATTTTGATGGATCCAAGATGTATGGAATCCTAAGAGCTATGTGGTTAACTCAAAATTATACCTCATAGGCCATCAAGATTTAGAATGCATAAATAACCTTGGTGATGAAGTAAACCATCTCCCCATTGTGAGAAGACCTATGCCATATTTTTGGCTACCAATTTCATCAACGACTAATGCCAAATTCAAGTATTACTTTTATTTAACATCTATTACCACTGATGATTCAGTGCCATATTGCACATGAATGCTACCCTTATTGGAATAACACAATCCTACACCTAGGTGTTCCAAATGTTGCACATCCTTACTAGCTCCTTTTTCGTCTCATTAACATGGCGACACTGTCCATAGATAATCAATCTACTATGTGCATCGGCAACAATATTTGCCTTTCCCAAATGATACAATACACTAATGTCATAATCCTTTAGGTGCTTAAGCCACCTTCTTTGTCAGGTCCCCTTGGCTAAACACATATTGCAAGCTTATGTGGCCAGTGAACACATCAACATATATCATAACTTGAACAATTATAACTAAAAAATCATGAAAACCTTTAATGTACATGCTTTGAACTTATTGAAAATAGGAAAATGAGTTGGGCTCCAAGGGTGAAATATAGCCAAAAATGAAGAATCACATACCTTGATGATGAACTAAGAGAAATTTTGGATGAACTTGATTGACCTTTAACGAATTCCTTGCTTGGAGAGGAAGAGAACTTTGCAAGGGTTTTTTATGGAGAGAATATGAAAATTTGAAATTAAGGATGACTAATAGGATTAGGAGGGCTTTGGGGGTATTTAATAGAGGCTATTAGGTCCAAAATTCCATCCAAATATATTAGTGAACAAATTGGAAAAAGACCTAAATGACCTTGCACTTAAAACAGATGGTGACTTATGTATGATACCCTATATGGGTCGTATAGGTACAAAGAAGAAGTTGGGAAGGGCCTTATTAGGGGCCTTGAAAACATTCTAAGAAGATGCCTCTATAAGAGAGACCATGGGCCATACAAGGCCATATGGGCAGTACAAATCCTTATGGTCCATTGGGTTAGAGAATTGAACTAATGGGTGCTTCCTATGAGGGTCTCTATAGTTCGTGGTGCCGACCACTTGCCAAGAGCCCACTCTTGGTGCTCTCTCTCAACTAAGGGAGACCCATAAGAGTCCTATACAGCCAGTACTCCTTTGTAAGAGTACCTAGTGTCTAAGTTTCTTCAATCTCATCCTTTGGAATTTCCAACCTATGGGGCATTATATATAGTCCTCACCATCTACGTAAAAGGGATTAAAACTATGTATCACTTTGATATGAATGAACTCTATGGATAAAATCAATAGAAAAACTCCTAATAAGTATCCCGTAGCTTTCTGAAGATAGACAAACATCTATGTACTAGTCTATGAGCATATACTAGACACTCTAATCTTTAACTCATGAGATTGGTGAAACTAATGCTCTGACACCCATTTACCACGATCAAAAAATTTTGTTATGATGGTTCATCTTAAAGACCAAACCTGATGTGTAAGCTACAAGGAAAAACACATAGAAGACTCCTAAAAGAGAAGTCAAGCCACAAATGAAAGGAAGAAACACAATAAAGTGCAATCCTATAACTTGGTGTCATAAGTATAAAAAATACCCAATACAATGATTGAAATAATGCATACAACTCGGTCCTTAAAAGGAAATACAGACTACAAAGGAAAGTAAAATCTAGTAGTGATTTAGAAAACTAGATCTCACTACCAAATCTCGATATAATTATTGATGGAGTAATCACCCTTTATGTGGATGACATTGACTAGAATCTACATCCAAGAGGGATACAAAAATAAAGATAAGTACAATTCACATATACATAGTAGATTTTACCGACTAAGTATTAGGAATTGATTAAAATATATAATAACTAGGAATACCTCTCCTATTAATAGGAAAACTGATCTGGTATTGGTGCCACCAATTACTTTATAGAACAGTGAGAATAAAGTAAAAAACATAAGTTTAGGCATACAGAAACACCATCATATAAGTAAACACTCAAGGCACAGCAACATACAAAGTAATGAGATGGGATATATGAAACACATAGGTAGTACTGTCAAGCTAAGATTCCACATAGGACCCATAAGGGCCTTACGAATCATATAGCTCACCATAATACCACATCTCCTTGCTACCTAGCTAGTGATCAAGGATTTTAAAGGTGTCTCATTTTTATAGAAAAGGTACTTTCATAATCTCAACTTCTTATGTTCTATGATATGAATGTTTAAGGGTGAATGCACGTGAACAATACAAATAAAGAAGTACAATCATCTCAACAAAAGCCTCAAAATGGAAAATATTCTAAAACTAAAGTTTTATGATAAACATTCTCTTCGAAAGCATTAGGAAGAAAATTCTTTTGAAATCTGTCATGTTCATTTGAAAGACTCTTTAGTTCTCAAATATGCCACAAATAACAATTCTTCTCAAACTTTCCTTTCTCAAAGCATTCCATTTCTCAAGTTATCTCATTTCTCAAAACACCTTATTTCTCAAAGCATCTCAGTTGTCAAAATATCTCATTTCTCAAAGAATTTCATTTTTGAATATTTTCATTTCTCAAAAAGTATGTCACAATTCACTAAAATGGAATGAATTCATAAAACAAATACAAGAGCAAGTAAAATCCCCTCATGGGCATGACAACATAACAACAACTCAATCATGATACAATCCTGTTTCATAGTCTACAATATAAGAATAACCAATTATCCATTAATCTAAAAGTAGGATATTCAAACCTTCCTCGAATGCCGAAACTACACCTAAATACTCTATCAGAAGAATAGCCCTAGAATTTAACCTGCAAAATTAATATCCACTATCAAGAATGAAAAAACTCATTAAAGAAATTTCAACAATACCCATTTTGTACGTTTTTAATTTGGGAGGTAAAATTGTCCAAATACCACTTTAAAACTGAAAAGGTTAAAATTGATATTTTACTGTTAAATCATAGTTGGCATGAAATACGGAGCCCAAACTTAAAAATTCCATTTAAAAAAATCAGACAAAAAACTAATTAAAAATCACAATTTTTACGAAACATATTCCACGCATAACCATAGAAATTTGGAGTTTGAAACTTAAAATTTATCATGACCCAAAATGAGATCATAACTAAAGAGAATAAAGCAGAGCAGGAAAAACCACATCATTTAATAAAAAATCCTAAAACCAGGAGTAATGAGTGCTATAGCATCTAATGTTGTATAAAAGAGTAAATACAACTAGCTCAAATGAAAATACAAAGTTGTCTATTATTATCCAATATAATATCTAAAATAGAAGTCAACAAAAGAAAATCTCAAAAGATCCACAGCGAATCGAAATCTAAGCTTCATCACTAAGATCTAGAATAGATGGAAAGAAGCAATGGTAGCTTAAAATCAACTACCCTGATAAAGTCCCTGTGCTCGATCTGTAGGGGAAAATAAAATAGGGGTGAGTACACCAAAATGCACCTAATAGGTCAAACTAACTGGGTAAGAGAAATGAACAAGTATGTAATAACTAAGAGTCTATACCACTTACATCATACTATTAGTACACAGGGGAATCACAAGACATGTACTCAAATATCTAAAGGCGTCGCAGTCCATAAATCATAGTGTGTCAAGGCGTCACAGGCCTCATACAAAAGTATCTCAAGGCATAAAATATCTTATACTGTAATATTTCAATATATCATATATCTTAGGTGGTACAGATGCAATAATATGTGTGCAGACCAATGCAACCAATCAAGTATGAGATATGCACATATCAATGAAACAATTTAATTACAAGATGTTTGCATACTAATGTGCTATTAAAATACAACACTTTTGATGCTTAAAACTTGAAGTTCTACATATTCTTAAAGTAATGTTAGTATATTTGATGTGTTTTTATGTTTGTTTTTACAAAATTATAGGGTTGGCATGATTTTGAGCAAACTATGCAAAAGTCGCAAAAAGTGATGATATAAGATACCCTTTGTAGGCCGTGGAAACTTCCACGAGTCATAAAGTTGGTTTTGTACCAAAATCTAGTAAAGGGTGATTTTCGGAAGTTGAGTTTATGAAAATGCAGATGAGCCAAAAAAGTTTCTACGGGCCTTAAAACTTTATACGGCCCGTAAGACTTGGTGTCTTACCATAAGGACCAGAAAGTGAGGAGTTATTTAAAAGTCATCAAACGAAACACTTTATAGGCCATAGAAATTTATACAGCCCATAGATGGGTCTTGTAAAAGTTATCTCCAGATTTGCTGAAGGAATCCACGAAGCCTCGACTACAGGACGTATAACTTTATACGCCCGTAGAAGCGATCATAGAGCTTGTCATCACAGTTATCCTATTCTATTTTGGTTTTGTGTTTTAAATACTATAAATAGATTTTTAAGGTTATTTTCTCATAGAGAATAGTAGAGAATAGTACAGAACTTCAGAGAGTGATTGTGAGAAACTCGTGAAACATTATTTTGTGTGCTCAATTCAATCTTGCGAATCTTGGTGAAGGGCTTGATTTAATGTTCTTTATTCTATTATGTAAGTTCTCAATTATGTTATTTAAAATCATAATTCTTACATCTATACTGATAATGAGTAGCTAAATCAACAACTAGGATTGCGGGAATAATAAAGAGCTAACAAGGTAAAATTGAATAATTCATAATTCTTGGAAAGTATGCATACATGCATTAATTAATTCTCTTCAGTTTGAATACTTTTTAATAGTGGACAACATTAGAACTCACCTAGTGTTACTGAGTGGATCAAAGTAGTAATGAATAGAAAAAGAGATTAATTAATAGGATTCAATTGATGTTTCTCATCTAATCAACCAAACTTGATCAAGAGGAGGTTGTACTAGAATAATAGGTAAGGGTTAGTAATGTCACATGTCGGGGATGGATCAAATCACCTAGTGAAAGTTTCCTCTCACCTGGATCAAAGGATAAACTGAACTTATCGTTCTGCATACTACACACTGGAAAAGGATTTGATTATCTGGTAAAATCAAGTTAGGGGAGTACAATACCCTAGTTACTCTTCATATTGATCTTACACTTGTCTTAATTTAGGATTACTTTTATAGTTTTTTTAAAACCCCCTTTGGGGAGATAAGTAGGTTAATCCACCCAAATTGCTTGAAATTTCTCTAAGGCTGTCCTATTCCATATAGGATTGACCCTAACCTCCGTTAGGTTATATATCTTGACAATGACTACTTTAGCCTTCAAAAAAGAGGTGTATTTTGGGCAACATCATTGGCACCATTGCTAGGAATACGACTGGACTTGCTTAATTCGAGAAGGATAGGCAAAGACAATGCAACTAACACAATTAATGCAACTCTGAACCAAAACCAGAATCAAAATGAGAATGATAATAATCCACCTCTACTTGAGGACATTGATCCATAGCCACAGGACCTTAATGTCAAAGCTTATCAGTGGAATCAATATTGGCTAAATCTTATGGCTACGGATTTTACTAGAGTTATTATGTTACCACCACTATTGAATGATACAAAGTTCGTGGTTTTGAATGGGTTTCTTCAAATGCTGCAAATCGTGGGTTGTTTATTGGTCTACCATAAGAGGATCTGCATAGCCATATACACAATGTTGCATTTGTTTGAGAGAGTGTAATGGGCACTCAAAATTTGTCTATAGATGTTGGGAGTCGTGTCTTCCCATTATCTATAACAAGCAATGCAATACTATATCTATCCAAGCTCCCACAAAGTTTGATCACCTGTTGGGATAAGTTACAGAAGGCCTTTTTGGAGAGGTTCATCTCAAGATCGAGGAAGCTTAAGTTGAAGGATCAAATCATTAACTTTGGGCAACTGTCTAGTGATACGATCAATACTACTTGGGAGAGGTTCACAAAGTGTCTGAGAAGTGTCTCTAACCACAAAATAGTTGATGATGCGTCGGTGGAGATCTTCTACCATGCCTTGGATGAGAATAGCCAAGCATATGCTGATACCATCATGGGTGGCGCATTTCTAGATCAACCATTTACAAGGATTGCGGAGAAGCTAGAGAAAGATAGTTAAGACAAATCGTGCCTGTGGGCTGAGAGATAGGTCTTCTACCAGGAGTTAGTGTGTTGTCAGTATTAGTTTCTAACAAGCTAAAATAAATGAGATGATGCAAGACCTTGCCTAAATTATTACCAACATGGAGGTGTTGATCAAGCAAAATCACGAATGAGTTAATGCAGTTGTTCATCAGCCTTCACAAACACCTATGTACGAGGAGCCTTACTATGAAGAGGACTCTTGTTTCATTGCTAATAAGACAAGGGGTGTTCAAACCAATGCCCAAGAGTCTAATAAGGAATATTAGCACCCAGATCAAGGAAACCAAGGTCGGAATTATAATAGGGACAGTGCCTTCAGAGACAACAATCATGGAGGTTATTGGAATCAAAATAGTGGCTAGGATAGAGATGTTGATTGCGGTAGAATAGATAGGTATACGAATGGTCCTTATGTTCCATCACATAATCATGATATAGGTACTGCTAGATCCAAAGTTAGGGAGATGTTTGATCGACGATTGAAGAATTCTAACACATAGGAGGAGACCTTAAGTGGAATGAAGTCTGATTTCTCTAGCATTAGCTAAATGATCGAGTCTCATTCTATTGCTATGAAATAACTAGAACAATAATTTGGTCAAATATCAACTCAACTAAACCAGCGATAGAGAGGTACACTGCCTAGTAACATAGTTCCGAATCCAAATAATGAAGGGTAGTGTATGGCAGTGACTACTTATGGTGGTAAGCAAATCATTGATCTCCTATACAGATTGATGGTGATGATGTTTAAGAGGAGACAATTGAGGTCAAAGATGATAAAACAAGAGATGATCATGCCAAAGATGGAGTAAGTGATGCTGCACAAGAGCCACAGAAGTTGAAGCACATTCCTAGACCTCCTCTTCCCTTTCTTTAGAAAATTAAAAAGAAAGAGAAAGAGGGCATGTTTAAGCACTCTTTCCATGCTGAAACAACTCTCCATCAATATTCCTTTCATTGAGGAATTGGAGAAGATGCTAGGGTATGTAAAGTTCATAAAGGACTTGGTAATAAAAAAATGGATTCTAAGTCAGGAGCTCTCCAAGAAGCTTCAACATTATAGTTAATTGCTACAAGGTCCTTGGTATGGAAGCAAAAAGATCTCAGTGCATTTACCATACCATTCACTATTGGAGATATGGAGTTCATAAGGGCATTGTGTAATCTTAGTTATAGTGTAAATCTGATGCCCCTTGTAGTCTTCAAGAAGCTAGGATGGGCAGCCGCTACTCTGACAAGCATGTGATTATTTATGGCTGATCACACGGTGAAGAAGCCTGTAGTGATACTATATGATGTCCTTGTCAAAGTGGATGAATTCTTATTTTCCATAAACTTTATGATACTAGACTAAGAGGTTGACTTTGATGTCCCAATCATCTTGTGAAGGCCCTTCTTAGCCACTGGACGCACATTGGTGGATATAAAAAGGGTCCAACTCAAGTTTAGATTGGGTAAAGATAAGGTCATGTTCAATGTATACCAATATACAAAGAAGGATGACAATATTAAGTTAATCTCTTTAATTGAGAGTGTTGATGATGTAGAACCAGAGGCACCACTTAAGAACAGATTAGGCGTCGACACCTTAGAAGCAGTATTGATAAACTTTGAGGGTGATGATATCCCAGATTATGAGGAGACAGCGAAGGCGCTAGGGGTATCTTAAGTCCCTAGATGCAAAACTAAGTTGGAATCGGAATTCCAGAATCGAGAATCACCACCTATTAAACCATCCATTGAGGGGCCACTGGTGCTAGCATTGAAGGATCTTTAATCCTATTTGAGATATGTAATTTTTAGGCACTAACAATATCTAGCAACTCATAGTTATTGCTGACCTGAATGGCAAACAAGTGAATACTCTAGTCATAGTACTTAAGCAGTTCAAGAAGGCCATTGGTGGACGATTACAGACATCATTCGTATCCCTCTGGAGTGTGTATTCATAAAATCTAATTGGACAAGGACTACAACTCGAGTATTACGCAGCAAAGGCATCTTAACCCCCTTATGAAAGAGGTCATGTTCAAGGGAATCATCAAGTGGTTGGATGTAGTGGTAATCTACCCAATCACCAATAGTGAATCAGTGAGCTCGATGTAGTGTGTTCCAAAGAAAGAAGGTATCACTATGGTCGCAAACGATAATAATGAGCTGATTACCATATAATAAGTCACTGGGTGGAGGGTGTGCATGGACTATGGAAAGCTCAATGCATCAACAAAAATAGACCATTTCCCTATATTATTCATGGACCAAATTCTCTATCGTGTGACTGGAAAGAGCTAGTACTGCTTTCTGTATAGTTACTTGGGCTGAAATCAGATCTCTATTGCTTCAAAGGATTAGCAAAATATGATGTTCACTTGCCCCTATGGTACCTTCGCATTCAAGAGGACGACATTCGGGTTGTGTAACGCTCCAGCAATATTCCAAAGATGCATGAGGTCCATTTGCTCAAAATAGTGGCGTATACTATCGAGGTCTTTATGGATGACTTTACTGTGGTTAGTGTCTCATTCAAAGATTTCTTGAAGCATTTACATTCTGTGCTTAAAAGATGTGAAGAATAATGCCATCTAGTGCTGAATTGGAAAAAGTGTCACTTTATGGTGAAAGAGGGAACTATGTTGGGGCACAAAATCTCCATCAAGGGAATCAAGGTTGATAGAGCTAAAGTGGAGGTGATTGAGAAGCTTCCCCCACTTATCACTGTCAAGGGTATAAGGCACTTCCTCGGCCATGTAAGATTCTATCGGCACTTTATAAATGACTTCTCTAAAATTGTACATCCATTGTGCAAACGACTCGAGAAGGATGCCACGTTCATGTTTGATAAAGGGTGCCTAAAATCCTTTTGAAGGATTGAAGCAAAGTTGACTTCGGCTCTTATCATTATAGCTCCAAACTGGACAAAACCCTTTGAATTCATGTATGATGCAAGCAGGGTCGCTCTTGGTGTAGTATTGGGATAGTGCCAAGAGAAGATATTGCATCCCATATACTATGCTAGGCCTTATCTCTTGGGGACCAAAGTCATTATGCACACTAACCACTCTACACTGCGGTACTTGATGGTGAAGTAGGATGCAAAACCAAGACAAATTTGATGGTTACTTCTTCTTCAAGAGTTTAGCTTTGATGTTATCGACAAAAAAGGGACAAAAAAGTAGGTTGTAGAAGATAACCTCTCCAGGTTAGAATATTGAGAAATGGAAATATTCGATATTCGATTATAGATTGATGACTCATTCCCTGATGAGAAAGTGCTAGCAATATCCCATGATTTGATTTCGTGGATTGTTGACTATGCAAACTATCTGGTTATGGATAGTGAGCCTCTAGATTTGAATACTCACTAGCGCCCAAGTACATACGTAATATGAGAAAGTTCTTTTGGGATGATCCATACTTGTTTCATGTATTTACAGATAGGATTATTCATTGTTATTTCTCTGAGGTTAAGATGATGAGTACCCTAGAGGCATGCCACTAATCTCTAGTTAGCGAGCATCATTGTGGAGTCCGAACATCACATAAAATCTTACAGTGTGGCTACTACTGGCCACCCACCCACCAAGATACTCATGACTATGCCAAAGCAAGTGAAAGATTCCAAAGAGAAGGTGGTGTTTCCCGCAAGCATGAGCTTCCTCTAAACCTCCTTTTGGTGATTGAATTATTCGATATAGAGCTTTTCACTTACAAGTGGAGCTTGAGCACAAGGTGATATGGGTACTCAAAAAGTTGAATCTGGACTAGAATGATGTGGTAAACTCTAGGATGAGCCAACTTAATGAGCTTGACAAATTCTGTTTGATGGCATATGAGAGGTCAACCTTATATAAACAATGGATGAGTTCAACATTATATAAAAAAAAGGATAAAGGTCATTGTATTTAGTATAGGGGAAAACATATGGTATTGAGCATGGCATTTGAATATCTTTGGCGAGCGTGAGTGATCTTGCATAGCCCCAAGCATTGAACCTGAAAATATCATCATGAGAGGAATATGGAACTTCATTATGTGAGGGCACTTGCATTGCATTATTGACATTAGACTAACTCAGTGAGTGTTGCTTGTTGATATTTGCCTTGCTTGTCATAGTTGCACTATCACATATATTGATTTGTATTGATTGCTTGATAACTATTGATATGCTTTTTAAGTGGTATGGGTATTTGTGCTTGAGTTTGATATAATGTATGCCATTAAATTGAGGTTCGTGTGTTACTGTACGTCTTATGTAGATTGAGTTCGTCGTTTGAGCACAAGCAATAATTTTAAGATGAGGGTATTGGTGTGCTGTCAAAATCCAACACTTTTAATGCTTAAAACTTGGAATTATGTGTGTTCTCAAAGCAATGTTAGTAGATTAGATGTGTTTTTATGTTTATTTAAAAGGATTACAAGGATGACATAATTTTTGGGTAAAGTGTGCAAAAGTTGCAGAAAGTGCTGGTCTGTGCCCAACTTGCAGAAAGTGCTGATATACGAGACCCTTTATGAGCTGTGGAATATTCAATGGGTTGTAAAGTTTGTTTCGTACCATAATCTAGTGAAGGGTGATTTTCTAAATTTGAGTCTACGAATATGCAGATGAGCCATAACAGTTTCTAAGAGACGTAGACTTGGTGTCGTACCCAAAGTGGGGAGTTCCTAAAAGGTTATCAGACGAAACGTTTTATGGGACATAAAACTTTATACGATCCGTAGGTGGGTCTCGTAGAAGTCATCCCCAGATTTGCCGAAGGAATCCACGGAGCCCCAACTACGGGCCGTAAAACTTATATGGCTCATTGAGGTGATCGTAGAGCCTGCCGACCTAGTTCTCCCATTTCGCTTTGATTTTGTATTTTAAGTACTATAAATAGATTTTTAAGATTATTTTTCATGGAGAACATTAGAGAATAGTACATAACTTCATAGAGTGATTGTGAGACACTTGTAAAACATTTTTTTGTGTGCTTAACTTAATCTTATAATTCTTGGTAAAGAGCTTGGATTTATTGTTCTTAATTCTATTATGTTGTCACGACACAAGCCTAGGGCCTAGACGTGACTGGAGAATAGGGAACTCGAAGAAAGCCCAAACAAGCCTCATACCATATCAATACACATCCTTGGTCGCGGAAGCAATTAAACATGACAATAAGAGATAAGCATAAACAAGGGTAATTGGGACTAAGGGTAAACTTCCATATCATAACCATCAATAAACAAGAGAGAGTCAATGCTCATAACATAAATACATATCATATCCAACAACACTTCTACTGCATAGATAAGAGCGGAGGCCATGACAAACAACTAGGCTCACCCTCACAATCAATACATAATTAAAGAAATGATAGCCTTAGTACATAGAAAGAGATCATAAGTAACGTTCCCCAAATGGAGGACTCACCAACAAGCTTTAGAGGCAATCATACTAGCCACGTGATGAAGGAGGATAATTAAGCGGTGTACTAGATCCTACATGGTGACATCATGTAGGCATAGAGTATGAGTTAGTGTGTTTGAATGTACTAAGTATGTGGGATGCAATTCAATAAAAGATAGACATTATAGTCAAAATGCATAGAGATAAACAATAGATAGCATAGTAATAATATGGTATGTATGATTAATGCTTAAGTAAAACATGCTTATATAGAACATAACATACATGTAAGAAGAGATAATTAACTATTGGTGGATCATCACACCCTACCACCCATGGTAATTTAGGTACAAACCCCATCAATAGGTTGGTGGGGATCTTTGTACCCTACCACCAATTGTGTCAGAGTACAAACCATCCAATAGGTTGGTGGATCTTTGTACCATACCATCTATTGTGCGAGAGTATAAACCCCTCAATAGTTTGGTGGATCGTCGCACCCTACCACCCGTGGTACCAGAGTACAAACCCCCTGAATGGATAGTTGTACCCTACCACTCGTAGTGCCAGAGTACAAACCCACTGATAGGTTATCAAGATAAGAACCCCTTGACAAGATTACCTTGTGCGCAACCCCTGACTAGGGCATGGTCACATTTAAACACTATATAAAGAATACCATATAGATATATTAACTTCATCATCATATAGTCCTCATATACATAAATTCATTTATCCTCATTTCATCATCATATTATCATCATATAGTCAACTCATAAGACATGCATTGGACCTTCAATTCCTCAAGAAACCATAACTAGACATTTTATCAAACACTTAGATGGTGTAGTGCTAACGTAAAATCATGCAATTTAAGAGTAAAATCATGCTAGAAAATTCAATATAAAACTTTCAATAGATACTTGGTAGAACCCTCAAGAAATATAAACAAAAACCCTAGCTCAAAATATAGGAAAATAGTCATAATTTCATAAACTCCAACATAGTGTGCAGTGATTTTCATGATAAGTAAGACGCATGAGTAAATCTTATTTAAATCATGCAAATTAGGGTAAAAGAAGGCTTGAGCATTATGGCTGAAAGGAACCCAGGAAAGAAAGAACATACCTTAGATGTGGAGATGAACTTGATGAAGATTAGAGATGAAGACTTGAAGCTTGGTTGAATTCCTTAAGATCTGGAGAGGGTTTTGGTACTTGAA
>JAOTQJ010204923.1:0-19516 GCA_025642045.1 Solanum sejunctum
ATTTGATAGGTGGTGGCCCGAGGGGTGGAGATAGCACCTTGCCAGGGATGATCCTATCAACGGGGGTTAGCCCAAGGGGTTGAGTATTACCTAGCCAGGGACAAACCTGATACAGTTTCACCACTAATTAGTTGGTCATTTGTTTTACACTGAGCACAAATTATACAGTAAAGGTGAAGTAATATAAAGAACATAAAGTACATTATCCCACAATACCACTAAAGGTGGTCTCTTATACTGCACCAGTGAACAATTTCATTTAAGGTTTTACTTCATATATAGTATATTCTGCCTTACATACTTAGTACATTATCTCATACTGATGTCTCTTATGGGGGACCTGCATTTCATGCTGCAGGTACAAGTACTAGTAGATCTCCCAGTAGGAGTACAGGACATTCAGCTGTGGTTAGCAAGCTCCAAGTTGCTTCGAAGCTTTGCATGTCTAGAGCTTATATGTTTATATTGTAGAATTAGTTGAGGTGGGGCCTATCCTGACCCTTATCAAATATTATTCTCTATCTAGAAGATTTGTAGACTATGTAAAGTAAAATGTGGTCATGACTCGTACTTCAAATACCGTGGCCCCAACTGCCTACTCATATGCATTTCCTTTTGGCTTGTTATCACTGTTTATCTTCTTAAAGGCATGTCAAACGTAGAAACCTCTTATAGTATGTATAGAAAGCGCATAGTTATAGGTTGGTTCTCCCAAGTCTTATCGACAATGGGTGCCAGTCCGCCCTAATGGGACTTTGGAGCGTGACAGAAGTGGTATCAGAGCAGGTCGTCCTAGGGTGTCTACAAAGTCATGTCTATGTAGAATCTTGTTTATCAAGGACTTGTGCACCATATTTATAAGCAGGATGCTACATCGCATTTAGGAGTTGTTACTTTCTTTCCATTCTTTAGATCGTGCCATAAAGTCAAGTGTAATTGGTGTATTATGTCTAATTCCTAAATTATTTTGTACAACAAGTATGCCAGAAACAAGGCAGAATAAAGGTAAAGGGAAGGGAATAGAAGTGGTGGTTGGTATACCTAGCTAGGTGAGACAACAAAATGAGATTCAAGAGGAGTATTTGTCACAGAGATCTCTAACTCCTCCAGTTCCTAATGAACTAGAGAGTAGTGAAATTCCCCTAGAGCCACCTATTGATGTTGCCTTGCAGAATCTTAGGAATGCAGTCCAACTATTGACCCGTATAGTTGCTGGTCAAAGGTCAAAGGCAGGAAGGTCCAGTTATAGGTACAGGTGGTACAAATAGGGCTCTGGTACCAGGATCCATCATTTTCTTAATTTGGACCCTCCAACCTTCACTGGGTCAGGTCCTAATGAAGACCCCCAGGACTTTATTGATCAAATTCAGCGTACTTTAGATGTTATGCACGTGAGTGGTACAGAAGTAGTTGAGTTAGCTATATATAGGCTGAAGGGTATGGCTATATTATGGTATGAAGCTTGGAAACAATCTAAGGGTATAGATAAGCCTCCAACTACCTGGAAAGAGTTCAGAGAGGCATATCTTGACCATTATTTGACATTAGAGATCCAAGAGGCCCATGCAGATCAGTTCCTGAACCTCCACTAAGTGAATATGAGTGTGAGGGAATACAACCTCCAATTTAATTCCCTAGCAAGGTATGCTCCTAATGTAGTTGCTACAATGGCAGATAGAGTCCATAATATGTAGATAGGTTGGATACGTATCTGGTCAGAGACTACACTATTGCTTTATTGAACAAAGATATGGACATAGCAAGAATGTAGGCGTTTGCACAAAAAATGGAGGATCAGAGGTATAGGAGAAGGACACAAGAGTTGGAGAGGGGGCAAGCCAAAAGAGCCAGATCTACAGGGCAGTTTACACCACCCCAAAGTGATCTCAGGCCTCAATTTTCTAATAGACCGCCTAGGCCATTATCCTCCTACTCTATATCCAGTGCTCTATCACAACTTCAAGGGTCTAAAAGTAATCAGTTTGGTCAATGACGGGAAGGGCAAGGTTCCCGGACAATGGGTTATTCGGTAGGCCAACCAATGATTCCTAGGTAGCCTTATCAATAGTGTTGGAGGTGTTATTCAGGTATATGTCATGTTGGGACAGATGTTTGCTATTGGTATGATATGCCAGGGCACTTGATAAGGGATTGCCCAAGGATATGTATGGGTGGCATGACATAATCTACTAGGCTAGCTGTTGCATCATCTTCATCAGTTCCTCCAGCAGGTAGGGGTCATCAAGTACCTATGGGTCGTGGTAGATGTGTTAGAGAGACAACTTGCTCTAGTGGGGTCCAGAATCGCACTTATGCACTGGGAGTTGACAAAATTTAGAAGCTTCACCTGATCTGGTCACAGGTACATTGTCCATCTTTTGACATAATGTATATGCATTCATTGACCCTGGTTCTACACTATCGTACATTACTCCACTAGTAGCTGGGAAGCTTAATAGAACACCCAAATTATTGAACAAACCATTTGAAGTGTCTACTCCAACCGGTGAATCAATTATGGCAAGAAGGGTTTATTATAACTATGTAGTAACTATTTGTGGCCGTGACACATTGACTGACCTTATTGAGTTAGAAATGGTAGAATTTGATATTATAATGGGTATGGATTGGTTAGCTTCTTATTATGCCACTGTGTATTGCCGAACTAAGAGAGTGTATTTTCAATTTCCAAATAAGGCAGTCTTTGAAAGGAAAGGCAATGTTGGGGTACCAATGGGGAAGTTTATCTCTTACTTTAAGGCTAGAAAGATGATATCCAAGGGGTATATATGTCATTTAGTTAGAGTAAGGGATATGGAGACAAAATCACCAACTCTTCAGTCAGTTCCAGTAGTGAATGAATTTGTTGATGTGTTCCCTGAAGAACAGCCAGGCTTACCTCCTGAATGAGAAATAGATTTTGGTATCTACTTACTTCTAGGCATTCAACCTATTTCTATCCCTCCATATAGAATGGCCCTAGCAGAATTGCGTGTACTAAAAGAGTAGTTAAAAGATTTACTAGATAAGGGTTTTATAAGACCTAGTGTGTCCCCTTAGGGTGTACCAACGTTATTTGTGCACAAAAGGATGGCACCTTGAGAACGTGTATCGACTATCGACAATTGAATAAGGTGACAATTAAGAATAAATATCCCCTCCCCAGGACTGATGACGTATTTGATCAGTTACAGGGTGCCAAATGCTTTTCAAAAAATGATTTGAGATCAGGTTATCACCAAGTGAGGATGAAGGAGCAAGATATACCCAAGACAGCTTTCAAAATGGGCTATGGTCACTTTGAATTTCTTGTTATGTCATTTGGGTAATGAATGCACCAGCAGTTTTCATGGATCTGAATAATAGGGTATTCAAACTATTCTTGGATGTCTTTGTGATAGTATTTATAGATGACATTTTGGTATATTTAAGATCAGAGGAGGACCATGACGATAACTTCCAACAGGTGCTATAAGTTCTTCCTGACTGACAGTTGTATGCCAAATTTTCTAAATATGAATTTTGGCTAAAGTCAGTGGCATTCTTGAGTCATATTGTGTCTGATGAGGGAATAAGGGTTGGTTCACAAAAGATAGAAGCTGTGAAAGATTGGCCAAGACCAACGACACCCATAGAAGTTCGGAGATTCCTAGGCTTGGTAGGCTATTACAAGAGGTTTGTTGAAGGATTTTGTTCTATTTCAACACCCCTAACAAAGCTAACACATAAGGCGACCAAGTTTTAGTAGAATGATGCATGTGTAAGAAGCTTCTAGGAGCTGAAAAATAAGCTAACTTCTGCACTTGTGCTAGTACTTCCAGAAGGTACTGAAGGGTATGTAGTGTATTGCAATGCTTCAAGAGTTGGCTTATGGTGTGTACTACACAGAATGGTAGGATAATTGCTTATGCATCCAGAAAGCTACGACCCCATGAGAAAAACTACCCAGCATATGATCTCGAGCTAGTAACAGTTGTGTTTGCTCTAAAAATATGGTGCGATTATTTGTATGTGGTCCATGTTGACATATATACTGATCATAAAAGCCTGCAGTACATCTTTAAACAAAAATACCTAAACTTAAGACAATGGAGATGGCTAGAATTAATAAAGGATTACGATGTTGAGATACTACACCATCTAGTAAAGGCAAATGTGGTAGCTGATTCTCTGAGTCGTAAGGCAATCATGAATACTGGTAATCAAGCTATGGTAAGACAAGGATTGACTAAGGATCTATGTTAGCTAGCAATTTTGGGGGTCGGCTTCATGAGACTCCAAGAGAAGGGGTTATTGTGCATAATGCTGCGGAGTCTTCATTCGTAATGGATGTGAAAGAAAAACAGTTCAAGGATCCTGTTCTACAATAGCTTAAGGAAAAGGTGAGTCAGAGTGCAATAAAGGGCTTTGACCTAGCGCAAAATGGAGCACTTTACTGCCAAAATAGATTATGTGTGCCTGATATTAATGTATTAAGAAAGAGGATAATGGAAAAAGCCCATCATTCTCGTTATTTCATCCATCTAGGATCAACTAAGATGTAGCATGACCTAAAGGGGGTATTTCGGTAGGGAGGCATGAAAAATGATCTTGCCGAATTTATGGCTCAATGTCCAAATTGCCAATAAATGAAAGTAGAACACTAAAAGCCAGGAGATTATATGCAGTGCATAGAGCTTCGAATATGGAAGTGAGATATAATCAATATGGATTTCGTTACAAGTTTGCCTCGTTGATCTCAGAAGTTTGACTCCATATGGGTAATAGTTGATAGACTCACAAAGTCATCACACTTTTTACCAGTGAGGAGTGAGTATACAGCTGAAGAGTATACTAATCTATACCTTAAAGAGATAGTTAGGCTACATGGAGTCCTAATCTCAATTATATTTGATCGAGGAGCTTAATTCACTGCAAAGTTTTGAAAGTCCTTCCAACGGAGTTTAGGGACATAAGTGAATTTGAGTACAACTTTCCACCCTCAAATAGACTGTCAAGTAGAATACACCATTGAGACACTTGAAGATATGTGCATTAGACTTTAAAGGTAGTTGGGTGGACCATTTGCAACTTATTGAGTTTGCCTATAACAATGGCTACCACGCGAGTGTAAAGATGGCACCTTATGAAACTTTGAATGGAAGGAAATGTAGACCACCAATTGGATGGTTTGAAGTGGTATAAACCACCTTATTTGGGCCAGATCTAGTACAATAAGTCATGGAAAAAGTTAAGGTGATACAGCAGCGACTAGAAACAATCCAAAGTTGGCACAAATCATATGCAGATGCCAGGAGAAGAGGACTGGAATTTTTAGTAGGTGATTAGGTATTTTTAAAGGTGTCTTTAATGAAAGGGGCTATGTGGTTCGGTAAGAAGGGAAAACTAAGTCCACGCTACTTAGGGCCATAACATATTATTAATAAGTTCGGGTAGGTTGCATATGAACTAGAGTTACCCCAAGAGCTTTCAATGGTTCATCAAATTTTTCATGTCTCAATGTTTCATAAATGCATAGGTGACCCATCCCATATCACTCCAATTGAGGATGTGCAGGTTACAGAAGATCTTACCTATGAAGAGGTACTTGTTGTTATTCTAGATCGTCAAGTTAAGAAGCTAAGGAATAAAGAAACAACTTTAGTTAAAGTGCTTTGGAGGAGCCAGCAAGCAGAAAAAAACAACATGGGAGGCCGAGGACGTGATGAAATCAAAGTACCCTTACTTATTTGAATCTAAAGAGGTAGTCCAACATGCAGAATTGGGACACTAATAGGTACATGTGATTGAATACTTAATGTGTTGTCAAAAGTTTATGTAAGTACAAGTATAAACTTGGCTAAGCTATCCAATTGTGCTAACATTTGAGGATGAATGTTCCTAAGAGGGGAGGATGTAAAACCCCACACCTTACACTACTAGTACAGTTCGAATGAAAAATGACGTGGTTTGGTCGAATTAGCGCTAATTTTCAAAAGTGCTTGAATCTTGTGTTAATGGGCTATATGTGCATCTAACGCTTAGGAAGGTCGAGTGTATACATGTTTTGTGTCAAATTGAGTAGATTACGACCTTAGATGAAGTAATAGAATTGAGGTGCTTGTAGAACTTAGGAAGCTAGCAGGTGAATCACCTACTTGCTTAGCTTAAATTAGCAAGCTAAATGGAGATGAGGCTCGACATCGAATTTGTCCAAGTTTGATTATGAATAAAGTCCATGTTAAGGGTGTAACTTTGGCCCATGTTTTAGTATAATAAATGGGATATATGATAATCCCAAGGATAATATCAAAGAGGTCCCAAATACACCATAACCCACTTGGCTAATTGGATACAAAACCAAGTGAAGAGAGAATCGGAAAATAGGCAGCCCAAGCCCATGAACTTGGAGACGCATTTAGGCCCAAGTGTGAAGGCCAAGATGGTGGATCACCAACTTTATAATGTTTGGTATATGGTGGGTAAAGGTTCAAGGGAAGTTCGGCCAAATACCCTTTTATAAAGGGTTCTAAAGTAGCTCCACAATTCATTCTCAAGTTGAACACAAAAAAATCAGATTGCTCTCTCTACTTTCTCTCAAGTTTTCTCAACTTTGTAAAACAGGTAAAAGGGACTTCTAGGGTTCTTGGAGAAGCCCTAAAACTTGAAGTAAGTGTTAAGTAAGTTTATACATGTTTTTAGTATGGTTTTCTTATAAAAAACAAGAAGTATATGGTAGTATGTTGGTGCTGGAAAATCTAGACAGATTTTATGCTGAAGTTTGCTGCATCTTTTCCTTTTCTTTTGGTGATTTCTCTATGGTTTGTGAGTTGTATTATGAATACAACTTGGTTTTTTAAACATTTTTTGAGTTATAAACATCATTTGAAGGTTGCTTCACTGATTTTGGTTTCATTTAACAAGCGCGTTATATTGTCTTATCTTAAGCGTCATACTGATTGGAACTTGCGTGCTGTTGTATATAAGGCTATTATCTTACATCCTTCATGACTTCTTAAGTGCTATTCTAAGAATTTTTTAGGTTTTTTTATATGTGTAAATATTGCTGGAATAGTTTGGTTAAAGTTGGAATAGGTTTGCAGTTGTCGACACCAAAATGAAGCGAAGGAAGGTAACGTTATGCTGTCCATTTTTAGATTGTATGGAATTGTGACATGTTGTGCTTTGTGGGCTGTTATAAGACTGTTATGACATTAAAATACGCTTTACATGATGTGTACATGCTAATGTGTATTATAAAATACGATTAGGGGCGGAAAGGTTAAATGAATACGCTCGGGTTTATAATGACCCGCTTACTGCCCATATATTATTTCCTTATGTGATTGGGATGCCAAGGTGTATCTGTTAGGTACTAATATTAGTTTTATCACCTACTATGTTGTAGAGAAGTATTTGGAGGAAGGGAAGGTTATCTCAAGGTAGTAACAAGGTCATACAATGAGGTATGTAAGGTTACTTGATTTTGTATCACTTGGCATTAAACATAAATCTCTCCTCGGCACATAAAGGCATTCACCAACACTGACACAACTATTAACCATATCTCCACTCTTGTACATGTTCATATGATTCCATACATAGTCACCTTTAAAACTTCATACATGTTTGGATACCAAGTTACATAATTTCTTGTTATGAAATAAAGTTCATGAGTTGTTCCATTTCATATGCATTTCATCATTTGTGTAATGTACTCTTTTCATTGACATGATGTCTTGTGTGGTTATCCATATGTAACATACTACATATAAAGTCCTACAGCTCTAATATTATAGCCACCAAAAGACTCATCTCAAAGGTAATTGAAAGATAAAGTATATAGTTTTGATAGGTGGTATCCCGAGGGGTGAAGATAGCACCTAGCCAGGAACGATCCTATCAACAGGGGGTAGCCTGAGGGGTTGAGTATAACCTAGCCAGGGATGAAACCCGGTACAGTTTCACCACTAATTAGTTGATCATTTGTTTCACAACTGTGTACAGATTATGCAGTAAATGTAAAATAATATAAAGAACATAAAGTACATGATCCCACAGTACCACTAAAGGTGGTCTCTTATGCTGCACTAGTGTACAGTTTTATTTAAGTTGTTATTTCTTATATAGTACAAACTTCCTTACATACTCAGTACATTATCTCATACTGATATTCCTTACGAGGGGACCTGCATTTCATGTTGTAGGTACAGGTGCTAGTAGATCTCCCTAGTAGGAGTACAGGACATTCAACTGTGGTTACCAAGCTCCAGGTTGCTTCAGAGCTTTGCATGTCTAGATTATATGTTTATATTGTACTGCTAGTTGAGGTGGGGCCTGTATCGACCCTTATTAGATGTTATTCTTTATCTAGAGGCTTTGTAGACTATGTAAAGTAAAGTGTGGTCATGACTCATACTTTAAATACTCTGGCCCCAATAGCCTAGTCATATGCATTTCCTTTTGGCTTATTATCACTATTTATCTTCTTAAAGGCATGTCAAACGTAGAAACCCCTTATAGTATGTATAGAAAGCGCATAGTTACACTTTGGTTCTCGCAAGACTTATTAGCAACGGGTGCCAGTGCGCCCTAATGGGACTTTGGGGCGTGACAGTTCTTTTCATGCACTTTGAGTTTTCTAGAAACATAGGCTATGAACTTACTATTTTACATTAGTTTATAACCCAAACCAACTCTAGATGCATTACTATACATAACAAAATCCTCAAGTCCATCCGATAGTGATAATATAGGAGCGGACACAAGTCTATCTTTAAATGTTTGGAAATTTTTCTCACATTCATCCGTACACACAAATTTCACCTTCTTTTGTGTCAATTTTGTCACAGGAGAAGCAATGGAGGAGAACCTATTCATAAATCTTATATAGTAGCCCACAAGGCCTAAGAAACTACTAATGTCCAATGGAATAAATGGTCTAGGCCAATTCCTAATCACATCGATTTTATTAGGATCCATGTTTATACCATCCCCCGACACCTTATGACCCAAGAATGCAACCTCCTATAACCAAAATTCACAATTGTCATGCTTACCATACAATACCTCCTCTCTCAATCTTCGTAACAAAACCCTCAAATGACCCATATGATCTTCCCTACTATAAGAATAGATCAAAATATCATCAATGAAGACCATAAAAAAGGAATTAAGGTAGAGCTTGAAGACCTTATTCATTAGGTCCATGAAGATGGTTGGTGCGTTAGTCAACCCAAAAGACATTACCAAAAATTCGTAGTGCCCATATCTAGTTTGAAAGGCCATCTTAGGAATATCATACTCCCTTACCCTCACTTGATGGTACCTGGACCGAAAATCAATCTTAGAGAAAATGCTAGCCCCAATTGGTCAAATAAGTCAACAATCCTTGGAAGAGGATATTATTCTTTATAGTAACCCTATGGAGTTGCTGGTAGTCAGTGCACATTCTAAGTGACCTATCTTTCTTCTTTACAAATAAAACTGGTCCACCCCAAGGTGATTGGGTAGGTCTAATAAATTCCTTTTCCAATAAATCTTTCAATTGCTCTTTTAACTCCTTCAACTCCATCGGGGTATTCAGGAAGGTGGTTTATGCAAAATCTATCTCCCTTTCGGGAGGGACACTAAGAAGGTCATTTGGAAAGACATTAGGAAACCCAGTTATAACTGGAATCGACTATATGGAAGGGACTTTGGACTCCACATATTTGACTCTCACAAGATGATATAAACACCTCTTGGAAATCAACCTATGGGCTTTAATGCATGTGATGAACTTACCTCTTACTACCACGTCATGACTTTCCCACAAAAGGACAGGTTTATTTGAAAATTGAAACTTGACTCATGGGTTCTACAACCAATAGAATCATAGTAGGAATGGAACCAATCCATCCCAAGAATAACATCAAAATCAACCATATCTAGTTCAATAAGATTACAAGGTAGGATTTTATGTAAGATACAAATCGGATAATTTCTATACACCCTTCTAGCAACAATAGATGCACCAATAGGAGTAGACATCTTGTATGACTCATACAACACTCTGACTCAACATGGAACCTTTTAGCAACAAAGGGGGTAACAAAGGAAAGGGTGGCACTCAAATTAATCAAAGCATATACATCAAGATCAAAGATTTTGAATATACCGATAACAACATCTGGGACTTCACCAATCCATTTACTCCCATATAGAGCATAGAAGCGCTTATGCCTTGGGTAACTACCTTGAGGACCACCTCTACCCATTGGGACCGCATTAGCACCCTGGGCCTTACCATGGTTTCTTGGACAATATACTTTCTTGTGACCAAGCTCCCCAGATTCATAGAATGCATTGGAACCATTCAAACATGGACCTCCATGTTTCCTTCCATATCTAGGGCACAACTCAGTAGGAGCAACACCACTAACACCTTGATGCCTAGGGAAGTCATTGGCAAATTCCCTATTCATAGTAGAAGGAGGACTTTGGCCTTATGGAAGTCTAACACCCTTATGGAACTTACCCTAAAAATGAGCTCTCTTAGTCTCATGGACCCTTCTCTTTATCAATTTTGTTTCTTCCATTTGCTCGGCATAGGTCATCAACTGAGACAAGTCTATATCACTAATTAGCAAGGCGGACCGACACTCTTCACTTACCAAATCGGGTACGCCCATAATAAGTGAGGAACATACTTTGAAAGTTGATTAAATTTGAGGGCATACTCCCTCACACTCATAACACTTTGTTTCAAGTTCATAAACTCAATCAACTTTGCTTCCCTAAGCTCCAGTGGGAAAAATCAATTTACGAAGGCCAATTTGAAGTCCTCCCAAAGCACCACATAGCCATTATCCTTCTCACCGATCCATTGATCAAACCAAAATTGAGCCACTCCTTTGAGTTGGTAGGCCACCCAAAATAGATAAGAGTTTATAGACTTAATCAATAAACTCTTGCGAAGATGCACCTTTGACCCATAGAACACTAGAGGATTCATCCATATGAAGTCCCTTACCTTTGGTCCGAGGTAGTACCATGAGGGGTTTGGGCTCTTGTTGTACTTGGTTGGCCACCACTTGGGCAAGCATAGTAAGGGTATCCCGGAGCTCACCATTGGTAGGTTGCTCCTCGGCAGTTTGGCCTATATTACTCTAGTATTTAGCATGATCTAGCATAGCAAGGAACAATTGTTAGGGGGAAATACTTATCACAACTCTAAAGCACGACATAAGACACGAAGAAGGGAAACATTTCCTAAAATATCTCATAGCCTCCTATTCATAGTCATGGCGCGATTTACAACCATGAATAAAACTCTAATCAACATGGTGTGTTGTACTCTGAGGATCTATTAACCTAGTGCTTTGATACAAAGTTTGTCATAACCCAAGCCAATGGCCTAGATGTGACACGACAAAGGGGGAACCCAAAGGAACCCAAACAAGCCTCAAAACTTGTCATTACACATCCTTGGTGGCAAAAGCATACAAAAAGCATATAGATTAAGAATAGGGGCAATGGGGCTAAGGGAAAAGCTTGTATAAACCTCATAATAAAGAGTCAAGAGTCAAAGATCATACATAAATATACAATATATCCAACAAGTACCTCTAATACATAGATAAAGCGGGGGCAAAGACAAAACTACCAGGCTCACCCTCATAGTCAATAGAACATAAGCAAGTGTCTCAATACAAATCAAAAGAAAGAACATAAACCAAGGTACCCAAAATGGAGGACTCACTAACAAGCTTGGGATAGCACCATCTAGCCACGTGGACGAGGAGGATGATCGACTCAAGCATCGGTTCTTACATGGTGATATCATGTAGGTAAGAGTATGCATTATTACATTTAAATTTACCAAGTATGTGGGATACAATGCAACAAGAAATAAGCTTCATAATCAATATGCATAAATAAAAGGCAATAGGTACAACATAGTAATATGACATGTATGATCAATGCAAAAGTAAAACATACTTAAGTAGCTCATGCTCATATAAGATATCATATGTGAAGAATAGACCAAGCTAGCTTTCCAACCTTGGTTGCTTAATGATGGTCACACCCCATCATTCTAGGTTGTATGGTATAATCCTCTCATATAGTTAATGATGGTCACACCCATCATCCTAGGTGGCGAAGTATAAACCCCTCACATGGTTGATGATGGTCACACCACATCATCCTAGGTGGCGAAGTATAAACCCATCACATGGTTGATGATGGTCACATCCCAATCATAATAGGTGGCAAAGTATAAACCTCTCACATGGTTACCCGGGTTGTTATCCCCCCGGATTGGGCATGGTATAATGAAACACTTTATATAGAATTCATGATAGGCTCTAGTGCAATGTTTCATATAGGAATAATCATATACATAAGCTCATTTCATCCTCATAACATCATTCATATTATATCTCATGCTTTGGACCTTTAATTCCTCAAGAAACCACATCCGGACATTTTATCAAACATTTTGAGAGTGTGAAATAGGGGTAAAAGACCATGCAATTTAGAGATAAAATCATGCAAGAAATTTATTGTAAAACCATCAATTAATACCTTGCAACAAGCCCAACACATTCACATCAAAACCCCTAATTAAATCCAACATTTGATCTAAGATTTAGAGCTCAAAACATGCAAGAACAACCATACTTTCATGAACTAAAATTATTGCGCAGTAAATTTGTCAAATTACAAGACCCATATGTAAAATGAACTTCAAATCATGAAATATTAGTAAAAAGGAAGCTTAGCCACCATGAGTAAAAGTATACAATGGTTAACCACATACCTTAGCTTTGGAGAAGTTCTTGATGAAGGTTGACAATAGAGACTTTAAGGTTGAAGAGAATCCTTAAATCTGGATGAGGGTTTTGAGTCTTTGGATTTGGAGTGAAAGTATGTATAAGTATTTTAGGGAGTATTGGGAAATGTTTTGGATGATATAAGGGTGAAATTCGACTAAGTATAGATAAAAAATACATTTGGAAAACTTGGGCCCAACACTTAGAATATTTTGGGTCACATAAGAAAAACTGTTTGTCGTAAAACACATCTCCATGTCATAGAGAGGACACAGAGAAACACTTTTACTAAAGCACACCTAAGGTGCGTCAGGGAAGCATCGCAAATAGCTCACTAGAAATCGTTCCTTAAAAATTTATAATTGTTATTCCTTTGGTCTTAAATCAAGGTTAGACCCTTTCTCACCTACTTTTCCCCCCTCCCCGATCACAAATATGAAGTCAAATTTTTGAAATAACAAATGGATTTTAAGATATAAAGAAATTAAATTTCGATCATTCTGAGGTACATTTTTGGGCACTTTTCAGGGTAGTTTCACCGGATGAACCATATCCATATCCCTAGGTAATTCCAATACTTATGCAACCTTACCCATTTCCCCTCCAAATCCTATAAGAACCTACAAACTTTAACCCAATTGCCAACCTTAAACATATATAATGCACATATACCATAAATAGCCATCTCCCTCTTGGGAGACAACCTCTAGTCTAACATCTTTTACCCAAAACTTTCAATCCTAACAAGGCAGAATTAAGGCCTAGCATAAAATAAACCTATTCAACCAAAGAATATTTAGAACCATAAAGTACACTACACTACTGTACCCCACACATTACATGAACTAGTCCTATTCAAGTGAAGCACGATATCACTTGGTAAAATTAATGTCTATTATTAAAAGTGCTTGAATCTCAAATTAAAGGCGACATGTATATCTAACGCTGAAGAGGGTCGAGTGTAAATAAGTTTTAAGACAAATTTAGGAGATTACTGTCCTAAACAAAGTGACAGAATTAAGGTGCTTCCTAGACTTAGGAAGCTAGTAGGTGATTCACCTACTTGCTCAGCTTAAATTTGCTAGCTAAAGGGAGCCGAGGCCCGACGTCAAATGTCCGATTATGAATAAAGTCTGTGTTAAGGGTGTGACTTTAGCACATGTTTTTGCATCATAAATAGACTATATTTTAATCCCAACAAGGATACAAAAATAGCCCAAAGACATCAAAATTTCTTTAATAATTTAGTCCCAAACTAACTAAGAGAAAAGGGGGAAATAGGCAGCAAAGACCCATCAATTTGGAGCCCCTTAAGACCCAAGTAAAAGGGACAAAATGGAACTTTAATTTCTTGATAAGATGATGAATATAATGGAAAAGTAAGTCAGACAATTTCTTCTTTAAAAGGGGCTTCTAAGCATCTCACTCAAGTCATTTAACTTGAAGAAAAAATCAAATTGTTTTTCCAAGTTCTCTCTCAACTCTTTCTTAACATTACAAGCAGCTAGAAGAGACTTTTAGGGTTCTTCAAGAAGTCCTACACCTTGAGGGTAAAGTTAAGTAAGAATAATTATGTTTTTCATATCTAGAACAAGAGGCTAAATTGATTATACCTTTGCTGAAATTGTTGGACAACATGCGTTCAAAAAGTTGTACATTTTTCTTATTTAGAAGCTTTTGTCTTTTTAGTTGGATTAGAATGAAGGGAGGCTACTGTTATTAATGAGTATTGGTTCTTTAATGATGTATAAAGGATTTTTCATAATTTTTACAATCCGCAATAGTGAGTTCTTGTGTGATATCGTAATTGTGCTTGTAATAGGAACTTGTAGGCTGATTAATTGAGGACTATGGTCTCACATCCTCCACCTATTTTGAGGACTCATTTTTGACTATTTTAGGACTATTTGTATATGTATATATGGTGGGGACTATTTGGTTAAAGTTGGAATAGGTTTGGAACTGTCGACGTTAAAATGTAGTGAAGGGATGTAAAGTTATGTCGCCTATTTGTATGTTGTGTAGAATTGTTATATGTTGTACTTTGTGGGAAGTTGTAAGACTGTTACAAAACTAAAACAAGCTGCACATGATATGTATATGACAATGTATATTAGAAAATACGATTAGGGGTAGAAAGGTTGAAAGAATATGCTCAGATTTTTAATTATCCGCTTGCTGCTTTTATGTTATTTTTTTTATGAGATTGGGCTGCTAAGATATACCTATTGGTTAGTAATGCTAGTTTTATCACTTACTATGTTGTAGATAAATATTTGGAGGAAGGAACGATTATCTTGAGGTAATAGCGAGATCGTACAATGAGGTATGTAAGGCTACTTAATTTCGTATTATTTGGCATGAAACATAGATCCCTTCTTGGCACATAAAGGCACTTACCAACTCTGACACAATTAGTAACTATGTCTCAACTCTTTCACATATTCATATGATCCCATACATTGTCCCCTTCAAATCTTCATACACACTTGGATACCAAGATACATGAGTTTGTTCTACTAAATAAAGTTCATGTGTGTTCTACCTCCTATGCATTTCATTATTTGTGTAACCTACTACTTTCATTATGGTGTTACCTTTTGTGATTATTTACATGTCATATGTTGTATCTATAGTCCTATCGCTCCAATATTATGACCACCAAAAGAATTATCTCAAAGGTAATTGAAAGATAAAGTAAAGTATATTGCTTGTTGATGGGTGGTAACCTAAGGGGTAGAAGAATCACCTAGCCAGGTTTGATCCTATCATGGGGGCCAACCCAAGGTGTTAAAGGAAAAGCCTAGGTAGGGCTGACCACGATATAGTTATACCACTGATCAGCTGGTCGTTTGTATTACTTGCTATGTACAGATTATATAGTAAAGGTAAATTAATAAAAATAACATAAAGTACATGATCCCATAGTATTACTAAATGTGGTCTCTTATCTTACACTAGTGCATAGTTTCAGTTGAGTTGTTACTTAATATATATTATTTCCTACCTTACATATTCAGTACATTATCTCACACTGACATACCTTATGGGGGACCTGCAATTCATGATATAGGTATAAGTAATAGTAGATCACCCCAGTAGGAGTATAGGATATCTAGCTACTGCTACCAAGCTCTATGTTGCTTCAGAGCTTTGTCTATCTAGAGCTTATATTTTTGTATTGTATAGTTAGCCGAGGCATGGCCTGCCCTGACCCTTATTAGATACTTTTTCTTATCTTGAGGCTTTGTAAACTATGTAAATTAAAGTATTGTCATATCTCGTACTTTAGACACCGTGTCCCAACGACCTAGCCATATGTATTTCCTTTTGGGTTGTTATTACTGTTTACTTTCTTAAAGACATGTTGAATTCAAAAATCCCTTATAATATGCATATAAAGCGCATAGATATAGGTTTGTTCTCCCAGGCCTTATTGGTAATGGGTGTCAGTTCATTTAATGGGACTTTGGGCATGATAGAAGTAGTATTAGAGTGGGTCATCCTGGGAGTCTATAAAGTTGTATCTATGTAGAGTCTTGTTTATCGATCTGTTGTGCACTATATTTATAAATAGAAGGCTATGTGTCATTTAGGAGTTGTTACTTTCTTTCCATTCTTTAGATTGTGTCATAAAACCAAGTGTAATAGGTGCATTGTGTCTAACTCCTAAATTATTTTGTACAATAAGTATGCCAAAAACCAGGAAAAACAAAAGTGAAGGGAAGGAAGTAGATGTCGTGGTTGGTATACCTAGTCAGGTGAGACAACAAAATAAGGCTCAAGATGAGTCTCTGTCACAGATATCTCCAACTCCTGCAGTTCCTGATGACCCCAAAAATAGTGAAATTCCACTAGAACCACCTATCAATGCTATAGTGCAGGATCTGAGGAATGCAGTCCAACTATTGACTTGTATAGTTGTTGGCCAAGGTCAAACACAGGAAGGTCCAGTTATAGGTGCAGGTGCTACGACTAGGGCATTTGGCATGAGGATACATGACTTCCTTAATTTGGACCCTCTATCTTTCACTGGGTCAGATCTTAATGAAGATTCCCAAGACATTATTGATCAGATTCAACGCACTTTAGATGTAATGCAAGTGAGTGTTACATAAGTTGTCGAGTTAGCGACATATAGGTTGAAGTGTGTGGCTATATTGTGGTATGAATCTTGAAAGCAATCTAAGGCTATAGATCTACCTACCACTACCTAGAAAGACTTCAAAGAGGCATTTCTTGAATATTACTTGCCAAGAGGAACAAATCAGTTTTTGAAGGAATATGAGCGTGATGGAGTATAGCCTTCAATTTAATTTGCTAGCCAGGTATGCTCCTAATGTAGTTGCTACTATGGCAGATAGAGTTCATATAGATGTAGATAGATTAGATACATATCTGGTCAGATACTGTACCATTGCTTCCTTGAACAAAGGCATAGATATAGCGAGTGCAAGCTTTTACACAGAAATTGGAGGATCAAAGGCAAAAGAGAAGGACACAAGAGTTAGAAAGGGAGCAGTCCAAGAGGGCCAGGTCTACAGGGCAGTTTACATAGTCCCAAGGTGATCTTAGGGCTCGATTTTCTAATAGACTGCCTAGTCCATCATCTTCCTACCTTGCAGCTAGTTCTCCACCGCAACTTCAAAGGTTTAGGAGAAATCAGTTTGGTCCAAGAAGTAAAGGGCAAGGCACCCGGACAATGGGATATTTAGAAAGCTATAAAATGATCCCTACACAGCCATGTAAATAATATGTAAGAAGTCATTCAGGTATATGTCATGTTGGTACAGAGTCTTGTTATTGGTGTGGTGCGCTAGGGCATATGATGAGAGGTTGCCCGAGGAGATGTATGGGTGATATGGCAGAACCTACTAGATCAGCTATTGCATCATCATCGTCTATTCCTCTATTAGGTAGGAGCAACAAGCATCTATGGGTCATGGTAGAGGTGTAAGAGGGGAAACTAGATCTAGCAGAGTCCAGAATCGCACTTATGCTCTAGGAAGTCGACAAAATTTAGAAGCTTCACCTGATGTGGTCATAGGTACATTATCCATCTTTTCACATAATGTTTATGTATTAATTGAACCTGGTTTTACACTATCACACATCACTCCATTAGTTGCTGGGAAGCTTAAGAGAACACGCAAATTATTGAACAAACCATTTGAATTGTTCACACTAACTAGTGAATCTATTATGGCTAGAAGGGTTTATTATGATTGTGTAGTAATTGCCTAACCTTATTGAGCTAGAAGTGGTGGAATTTGATATTATAATAGGTATGTATTGGTTAGCTTCTTGTTATGCCACCGTGGATTGCCGAACTAAGAGAGTGTACTTCCACTTTCCAAGTGAGACAGTTCTTGAATGGAAAGGAAATGTTGGGCCACCAAAGAGTAAACTTATATCCTACTTTAAGGCAAGAAAGATGATATCTAACAGATATATATGTCATTTAGTTAGAGTAAATGTTATGGAGACAGAGTCACCAACTCTTCAATCAGTTTCAGTAGTGAATAAATTTGTTGATGTGTTCCTTGAAGAACTTTCAAGCTTACCTCCAGAATGAGAAGTAGATTTTTATATTGAATTACTTCCAGACACTCAACGTATTTCCATCCCTCTATAAAGAATGACACCGACAGAATTATGTGAATTAAAAGAGTAGTTAAAAGATTTATTAGAGAAGGGTTTTATGAGACCTAGGTGCACCAGTGTTATTTTTATGCAAAAAGGATGGCACCTTGACAATTTGTATCGTCTATCGGCTATTGAATAGGGTGACAATTAAGAATAAGTACCCCCTCCCCAGAACTGATAATTTGTTTAATCAGTTGCAGGGTGCCAAAAGTTTTTTAAAAATTAATTTGAGGTGAAGTTATGAACAAGTGAAGGTAAAGGAGAAATATATACCTAAGACTGCTTTCAGAACATGCTACGGTCACTTTGAATTTCTTGTTATATCATTTGGGCTAACAAGTGCGCCAACAGTTTTTATGGATATGATGAATAGGGTATTTAAGCCATGCTTGGATGTGTTTGTGATAGTGTTTATAGATGACATTTGGTATATTCAAGATCAGAAGAGGATGACACAAATCACTTACGACAGGTGTTATAAGTTCTTCGTGATCGATAGTTTTATGCCAAGTTTTCTAAATATGAATTTTGGCTAAAATTAGTGGCATTTTTGGGTCATATTATGTCCATTGAGAGAATAAGGGTTGATTTGTAAATGATAGAGGATATGAAAGATTGTCCAAGAACAATGACATCAATGAAAGTTCGGAGCTTTGTAGGGTTGGCAGGTTATTATCGAAGGTTTATTAAAGGTTTTTCTTGCATTTCTACACCTCTAACAAAGTTGATACATAAGCCAACCAAGTTCTAATGGAATGATGCATGTGAAAGGAGCTTCCAAGAGCTGACAGATAAGCTAACTTATGCACCTATGCTTGTACTTTCAAAAGACAATGAGGGGTATGCAGTGTATTGTGATGCTTCAGGAGTTGGCTTAGGGTTTATACTGGCATAACATGATAGGGTAATTTATTATGCATCTATACAACTACAACTATGTGAGAAAAACTACCTAACTCATGATCTTAAGTTAGCAACAGTTATATTTGCTCTGAAAATAATTTGCCACTATTTGTATAAGGTTTAGGTTGACATATATACTGATCGTAAGAGCCTGCAATACATCTTTAACC
>JAOTQJ010204944.1:0-19509 GCA_025642045.1 Solanum sejunctum
TCATCAAGTAATAGAATTAAGGTGTTTGTATGGCTTAATAATCTAATAGGTGATTCATCTACTTACTTAGCTTGAAACTGCAAGCTAAACGGTGACAAGGTTCGACGTCAAATTTGTTCAAGTCCGATTACGAATAAAAATCAAATTTAAGTGTGTAATTTTAGACTATATTTTGGTATCATAAATGGACCTCATTTTCAGTCCAAGAATAGTGTAACAAAACCCAAGTGTAACACAAATCATTTGACCATTTGGGCCAAAAATGAATTTGACAGAAATGCTGAAAACTGGCAGGCAAGTCCATTAGCATGGGGTGCCTATTTTGGCCCAAATTTGGGTACCAAGTTGCTGGAATCTTAGCCCAACTGACTGAGGAATTACTTGGTCAAAAATACCCAAGTAAATTCGTCCAAGTAAGGCCATTTAAGAGGGGAATATATGCAGCAAATTTCAGCTCCCCAAAGACTTAGAAAATAATTTCAGCTTTCCTCATTTTCCTCTCTTCAAGTTTCTTGACCTAGCAAGCAGCTGCAAGGGAATTTATAGGGTTCTTGAAGAAGCTATAACCTTTGATTTTAAAGTTAAGTAAGTTTACTCATGTGATTAGTATGATTTTCTTATGAAAAACAAGAAGTATATGTTGATATGTTGGTGCTAGAATTTCTGGACAGATTGTATGTTATGGATTGTTGTGCAATTTTCTTGTTAATTAAGAGGTTCGTCTCTTGTTGGATGGCTTAATTATGAAGTAATACTCATTTATTAAACATAGTTTGGTTTTTCAGCAATGTAAGAAGGCTGATTTACCACTTTTACAGCCCATAACAGTGAGTGAATATATGACATCGCAATTATGTGCTTCGTATGAACTTGTGGACTGTTGGAGAGCAAGCTGTTGCTTCACGTCCTTAATAACTGATTTATTGCTGCTCTAAAGCTGGTTCATAGATGACATTATGTATAAATATTGTTGGAATAGTTTGTTTAGGATTGGAAAAGGTTTGGAATTATCGTCGTCGAAATGTATGGAAAGTGGGAGTAATGTTATGTTATCCATTTGTAAGTTGTGTAGAATTGTAGCATGCTATACCATCACTTACCACTGATTTGGGAGTGTTTTTAGACTTTATTAAAACTGGTTTCTTGTGGTAGAACCATTACAAATAATATTGGTAAAGCTCAAACAGTACCGAGCTTGTTGACGTCGAAGTGTGGTGAAAGAATATATCGTTATGTTGATTGTTTGTGTGATGTGAAGAACTATTGTGTATTGTGTTTGTGGGCTGTTGTGGGTCTATTAAGAGACTTAAAAGAATATATACATGTCATGTACATAATAGTGGGTGTTAGGGAATACATTTAGAAGCGAAAAGGGTGAAGGAATGTCTTAGCATCACCAATTGGAAGCTTGCTGTCCATATGTTATTTTGCTACATATTTGGGCTGCCAAAGTGTCTCTATTAGTTGCTAATGCTACTTTTATCCCTTCCTATATCATAGATAAGTATTTGGAGGAGTGGAAGGTTATCTCGATATAGTAACAAGGTCCGACAACGAGGTATGTAAGGTTACTTGAATTCGTATTTTTTGGCATGAAGCAAAGAACCTTCGGTAAGTAAAAGTAGTTATCTAATATAACATGACAAAAGCCATATATGCACCCTTGAAATGTTTATATGCTCCTATATATATATAATTACCTTTAAATCTATCTACATACATGGAAACCAAGCATAAGAATTCTTGATGCTAAACCAAGTTTATGAGATATTTAACTTCATACACATTTCGTTGCTTATGTAACATCCTCTTTTTAGTGCCATGTTATATTGAATGATTATTTTCATGTCATATGCTACATGTACTATCTTATAGCTATAATATCATGGCTACCAAAATATTATCTCAAAAGTAATTGAAAGATAAAATATACAGTATGATGGGTGGTAGCCCGAGGGGGTTCATAAGAGCCTAGCATAGGGACTATCCCGATATAGTATTATGGGTGGTAGACCGAGGGGGTTCGTAAGAACCTAGCATAGGGACAATCCCAATACAGTCTACCACTGATCAGTTGGTCAATTATATTACAGCTGTGCACAGATTTCACAGTACAAATTTTACAGTAAAGGTAAAGTAATATAAAGAACATAAAGTATATGATCCCACAATGTTACAAAGGTGGTCCTTATGCTACATCAGTGTACAGTTTCACTTGAGTTGTTATGTCATAACAATATTTGTTGCCTTACATATTCAGTACATTATCTCATACTGAGTCCCTTTCGGGGGACCTGCATTTCATGCTGCAGGTACAGGTGCTAGTAGATCTCCCAAGTAGGAGTTCAGGATATCCAGCTACTGTCACCAAGCTCCAGGTTGCTTCGGAGCTTTGTATATATCCAGAGATTATGATTATATTTTACAATCAATTGAGGCAGGCCCTGTCCCGACCCTTATTTGATGATTCCTATTATTTAGAGGCTTTGTAGACTATGTAAATTAAAGTGTAGCTATATCTCATACTTTAGACAGCGTGGCCCCAATGGCCTAGTTGTATGCATATTTCTTTTGGATTGCTATCACTGTCTATCTACTTTAAAGTATGTTAAAGGTAGAAAAACCTTATGATATGTATATAAAGAGCATAGTTACAAGTTGGTTCTCCCGAGCCTCATCGGCAGCGGGTGCCAGTCCGCTCTATCAGGACTTGGGGCATGACAATATTTGAAAAGCAATGTAGAAAATCCTTCCCAGTCGGAAAACCTTGGAGGGCTAGTAGTTGTGTTGAGCTTGTACACGCTGACTTGTGCGGAACAATGAAATGAGTCATTTGGTAGGAGTTGGTACTTTCTTCTGTTTATTAATTACTATAGCCGTATGAGTTGGTTTTACTTTCTCAAGTTCAAATCTGAAGAATTTGAAAATTTTAGGAAATTGAAAGCCCTAGTGGAGAAGTAATCAGGCTACAACATAAAATCTTTTTGTACAGATTGGTGAATTTTTATCTGATGCTTTTAAAACATTTTCTAATGAGAACGGAATTCGCAGGGAGATTACATTACTATAGGTGATGCAACAATGGAGACGCCAAGCGAAAAAATTGCATAGTGGTTGAGATGGACAGAAACCTCCTTAATGGAAGGGGACTTTCGGTTCACTTTTGGGGAGAAGTAGTGGTTGCAGCTATGTACCTCTGGAATGAGTCTCCAACAAAAGCTATTTTGGATCGAACTCCAGAAGAACCATGGATGGGATGAAAACAAAGAGTAATCCACTTGAAAGTCTTTGGTTATATAGCTTATTGTGATGACCTTCCAGTTGGTCTTATAAAAAAAGAAAAGAATCTAGAGTCAAGGAGAAGAAACAAGAGTCTTGGAAAGGTTTCCCGAAAAATCTAGGATATTATGGATAAAACTTGAAGCTCCTAGAAGACTCTAGAATAATATAAATTAATCTTCAAAAGTCTTAGAGAAATCTAGAAGAATGTAGTCATGTCTTAGAAGAGTCTAGAATTGTCTAGATGTGTCTTGGAGTCTTTAGCCTTCTCTAGACTTGTATGGAAGATTCTAGAGAGGGACTAAAGTATAAATAACTTAGGAACTTGTGAGTAAATATTGATTACACTTTGACCCAAAGTAGAAAATATAAATAGAGAGGGTCATTAGCATTGTTAGACATCCAGAGAGTGTAAGCATTCTCCAAGCAATATGCCAGTCTTCTTTCTTATAAAGCTCTTTTGTATTCTTAATGTAGCATTCTCGAAGCAATATGCCAGTCTTCTTAATTTAGCGATCGAGTTAAAACTTACTTATATTTGCAAGATCATGAAAGATTCATGAGTAAATTGACAAGTTCCTCATAAAAGCCTTAGTGAGAGTTCCAAGTCCATGAAAATTGGTATCTGAGCCTAGTTTTACTAAGAGAATCATGGCAAGTAGAGGAGGATTTGATGCCACCAATGCTTCTAATGTCTAGACAGATATTAGAAAGAAGTCACGAGAAAAGAATAAGAACTCTAAGAAGGACTAGAAGTTGATCAAACCAACAACAAGCGATATCATTACCATCCACTTATATTCGGACACAGAAGTGAGTGGATTTTTCCCATCAAGAAATATAGCTCCTTGGAAGGTGCTTGAACCAGTTAGACAACAATTTTAAGTCATTGGAGGAGTTCACCCTTGATGTGAATGACAACATCCACAAAGACTTTAACGGGCATAAGACAACTGAACTGAGTTTAAAGAAGAAGTCACATTCTTGGAGTGTTGAGTCAGTACCTTGGATGGAAGATTCATAGAAATGCTAGAGGCCATTAATAATAGAGCGAAGGCACTCGAGCAAGTAAAATAGGGAGATAATCTATAACAGCTAGACAAAGGGAGTCCAGGATTGAGACTTCTAAGCCACTTGTCTTCAAACGTGTCCATGATGCACAAGAGGTGGAGAACTTCTTATAGCACTTTGAGAATTACTTCAAGTGTAATAAGGTGAGGAACAATAAGACGAAGACCAACACAATCGTATCGTATTTGATAGAGATGGCCATGCTGTGGTGGAAACAAAAGGAATCCAAAATAACAAAGGTGCTATGCACCATTAACACATGGGAGCAATTCAAGAGTGAATTCAAAATGCCTTCTTCCTATATAATGTCATCTATGAGGTGAAGCGAAAGTTCATGAAGTTGAAGGAGACGATTAGCATAAGGAAATACGCGAAGGAGTTTACTACCCTTAAGCTCCAAATTCTTAACATCACAAATGAAGATATGATGTTCCACTTCATAGATGACTTCCAAAATTGGCATAGGATAGATTTGCAATGCATAATATTAGGACAATTAACGAGGCCATCACACTGGTAGATTCTTTAATGGACTCTTGGTATAGCAAGCCAGATAGAGACCGAGAAGAAGATTCGAAAGGTAGTCAAATGAGGGGGAGATGGTGGCAAAGACAAGAGTTGGTAGCCACATCCAAAGCATTATGACACTTATAGGCCTGATAATAGGAGACCCAGGCAAAAAAGTAGAGGAAAGGGTAAGGCACGACCCAAGAAAGTGTTTAAGTGCTACATATGCAATGGACCACACATCTATAAGAATTTTCTTTAATTAAGAGCCTTGGTACCATACCGTGGGAATGAAAGGATCAGAATGTGCAGGAAGAGGTAGTCGAATCAGGGGAAGAATTGGACATAATTAAAGTAGATGTGATTGGGCTATGCGGAGCCATCACAAAGCAGCTGGACAAGCTGAAGGAGTATAGTGCACAGTATGTGGATATCACAATCAATTGATGACCTTCTCGTGCCATAGTTAACATAGGTAAAGAGTCCAACATCATGACCAAGTCTGCGAAAATCAAGTAAGGGTTGAAATATAACCCAATTAATGTGCAACTCAAGGCGGTCAATGCCTATTATGTGTGGAGTTGTTCAAGGAGTCAACATAGTGTTAGGCAAGTAGCATGGCAAGACCAACATCCATGTCACACTAGTAGATCTCTTTGACATCATCCTTGGTTAGGAATTTTTTCAGAAGTTCCATGCAGTGATCGACCCATACCTCCAACAACTCATAGTCATGGAACAAGGAGGTTTGTGCATGTTGCCCTTAGTCAAGAAGCCTAAGTTAGAGGGACAAGCTCAATTATTAGTATTGCGGCTTGTGAAGGGGTTCTAAGATGAAAAGCCATTATCGTGTTCCATGCTTGCTAATAGGAAAAGTTATCATCGAGAAAGCCATTGAAGGAGGCCAAGTGCGAACAAGAATAGCCAAATGCAGTAATATTCCTCAGGCACAAAAAGGGGGGGACTCTGGAGAAAACAACAAGGGGACGACATGAAGAGTTGCGATACTCTGAATGTAAAGACAGGGAGTTCTAGAAGCAACATTGCACCAAGATTGTTGAAAGATCAGGTGGGAGAGTGTTTGATGACCCGCAACCTGATCTTGTAAAAAAAGAGAAGAATCTAGAGTCAAGGAGAAAAAATCAGAATGTTGAAAAGGTTTCTGAAAGGCTCTATGACATTGAGGACAAAAATTGAAGCTCCTAGAAGACTCTAGAATATTATAGATGAAAATTGAGAAGTCTTAGTGAAATCTAGAATAATATAGTTTTGTCTTTGAAGACTCTATAATTGTGTGGATATGTCCTGGAGTCTTTAGCTTTCTCTAGACTTGTATGGAAGATTCTATAGAGAGAATAATGTGTAAATAACTTAGGGACTTGCAAGTAAATATTACTTAAATTTTAACCCCAAGTAATAAGTATAAATATAGAGGATCATTTGCATTGTTTGTCAACAAGACAGTGTAAGCATTCTTAAAGAAATATACAAGTCTGTTTTGTTATAAAGCTCTCTGATATTCTTAATCTAGATTTCCCTTAGTGATAGAGTTAAAGTGGCTTTCTTGTATTTGCCATATCGTGAAAGATTTATGAGCAAATTGACAAGTGCTACATGGAAGCCTTAGCGAGACTTCTAAGTCGGTGACAATATGCTTTGGTTAATATACATTCTAAACTAGATGAAAAATCAGAGAAATGCATTTTAATTGGTTACAGTCCTCAATTCAAAGTATATAGACTATATAATCTTACTAGTGGCAAAGTGATTATCAACAACGATATTTTTTTCAACGAAGAAGCAGCCTAGGAGTATAATGGCGAGAAAGAAGATTCTATACTCTATATTCTGGTCTAATCAGAAGGAGAGCGTACTGCGAGTCTTGATTCTATAGGTTTTGATCCTTCCTTTTCTTCCAGTAGTGATAATAATAATTCTTCTGATGGCATTAGTAACAAGAATTCTACTCCAAAAAGCTCCCACTCTCTATCTTGGACATCATCCAGCAAATTGACCCCAAAAAAGTTTCGATCGATGAAAGATATTTATTCATTTTGCAGTTTATACTTGTTAGCTGCTAAACCAACATGTTTTAAAGAAGTTTCATAGGGACCTAAGTGGAATAATGCAATGATTGAAGAGATCCATTCCATTGAGAAAGACCAAACCTTAGAGTTGGTTAATTTTCCTAAAGGGAAGAATACTATTTGGCTAAAATGGATTTCCAAAGTGAAGTATAATGCCGATGGAAGTGTGAAGTGGTATAAGGCTCAACTTGTTGCAAAAGGATTTTGCAAGAAACAAGGCATAAACTTTGAAGAGATATTCTCATCGGTAGCTCGCTTTGAAACAATTATATCTACTTTAGCCTTGGCTGCTCAACTTGGTTGGCCTGTTTACCAATTTGATGTAACTCTGCCTTCCTAAATGGCAAGATAAATTAAGAAGTATAGGTCTCTCAACCTAAAGGCTTCATCTCTAGTGAAGGAGAGAGAAAAGTATATAGACTGAAGTAGTCACTGTTTGTCTGACGAAAGCTCCACGGGAATGGTATAGGAAAATTGATACATTTTTTCAAGAGTAGTGGTTCAAAAGAAGTAGGAATGAACCCACATTTTATATGAAAAAGAGAGGTAATGGTGATTTTCTAGTTGTTTTTCTTTATGTTGATGATGTTATATATATGGGCTCTTGTGAATCTATTGTTTCTTAATTTTATAAGTTGCATGATAGGTAAATTTGAAATGTCCAACTTAGGTATGCTGCATTATTTTCTTGGGATAGAGGTGAAATAACATTCATGGAACCTTTATTACACAAAAGAAAATATGTTACTAAACTTTTACACAACTTCAACATTCTGAATTGTAATCTATCTTCTATGCTCTAATATGAATAAGAAATTGGTGCATCAAATGCTTTTTATTTTAAGCTTTGTTAGTTCTCTAAAGTATTTATCACATACAAGGCCAGATATGGCATTCTCTATCAGTTTGATTTCAAGGTCCATGCATAGTCCTTTGAAGCAACACCTGGGCAGCCAAAAGGTTCTTGCGCTATATTGCTGGCACAATAAGATAAAGACTTTGGTACTCAAAAGTATCAAATGTCAGATTTATTAGTTTTACTAATAGTAATTGTGCATGTAGTTTTGAAAATCGCAGGAGCACATCAGGGAATGTTTTTAGTCTTGGTTCTGGAGCAATCTCATGTAGTTTAAGGAAAGAAGATACAACCGCCTTGCCATATTAAGAAGTAGAGTAGATGGCTGCAACTTCTGTCAATTGCCTACCTATATGGTTAAGAAAATTATTTGTAGATCTTCAACATAGGGTGATTAGTACAAATAAAATATGGTGTAACAATAAGGCAGTGATTTCTATGACAAAAAACCATGCATTTCATAGTAAGACAAAGAACATTGACATTTGCTATCCTTTTATTTGCGATATGGTTGCTACTGGAATAATCTCATTGAAATTTTGTGGTACATTTGATAAGGTTGAGAGTGTTCTGACATAATAATTTCCGTGCAACAAGTATGACTTCTTCAAGCTACAAATAGGAATATGTGATTTTAAAGAAAAGGGGAGCGTTGGCTGATTCTTCAATAATATGCAATCTTGCTATGGTCATATTTTTTAGTATTAAGTGTAACAAAGTTTTACTATGTCAATTTATGTATTTATTGTTTTACTGGGAATGTTGTTAGAAGTGGTTTACCACTATTGAACATTTTACTTTAGTTTCTATCTTTTAGGTTTAATTGTTAAGTTGTAAGCCTACAAAATAGTACTAGGTCGTGTGATTTTAAGCAGTTGAATTGAGAATTGAAAAAAATTATATATGTCTTGTTTTCATGGGTTTGTCTAATTTTTACTCTTCTTTCTTCTAACGTGATCTCTGATCAAGCATTAGTCTATTAAAGTTCCATTTAGACCTTGATTTAAAGTTGAGTGGGGTTATCTATTGTTTTGCATTTAATATTCATTTTGAAGAGATTGTGAGTTCTCTTAGAATGAAATTGTGTCTTAGTGCGCTATTGCGAACCACAATAGTGGTTATAATTAGTCTTGACTTCTCGTGAGAATTTATTAGTGTCGAAACATTTGAGCTAGTGGCCGAGTTTCTAGTAGACTGCCATAACTATATAAGGTTGACATATCGGTACTTCATTCTAGGCTGATGACCAAGGTATTTTGGGAAGGCTTGATGTTAAGTAATGCAACTTGTATAGATTATGAAAATTGAGAGGATTATTGTGGCTATAGGTTCATTCAAGTAGCTCAAATATAAATTTGGAGGAATGATTTTTCAGACTCTTTAGTTATACTCTTGGTTGTGGACTCATAAGGTATCCTTTTGCATTCATATATATATATGGTTATCAATTACTTGGCCCAAGTTTTAGATTCTGGAGCAGCTGGATCCGAACAGCACATAAGATCTTACAGTGTGAGTATTATTGTCCCACTATCAACCAACATGCCCATGACTATACAAAATCTTGTGATAGGTGCCAAAGAGAGGGTGGTGTTCCTGCAAATATGAACTCCCTTTATACCCTATTGTGGTGATTGATTTATTTGATGTGTGGGATATAGATTTCATGGGACTAGTTATGAGCTGACATGGAAACAAGTACATACTAGTTGCTATGGATTATGTATCAAAGTGGGTTAAAGCTGCAACTCTACCCAACAATAAGGGCAAAGGTGTCACAACATTTATGAAAAAAAATGTTTCAAGGTTTGGCACCCCTCAAGAAATTATTAGTTATGGAAATTCTCACTTCTACATTAGAATTTTTAAAGTTCTTCTTTAAAAGTTGATGTTCACAATCCAACAATAAAGCCATCACTATCGAGCATAAACCTAGCCAATGGCTAGGGTCAAATCCACAGGGAATATGAGTTTTCTCAACCTTGACTCATCAATAATCATTTTAAGCACCAATCAACTATTTTCACTAAATTTGGGGGGGGGGGGTTCCAAATTGGGGTGAAATAACTACACAAAATATACTAACATTCATGAAGAGACAATCAATTTGAGGATCAACTTGAAAATTGTGTTTCCCATGATTCACCAGCTCGAACACCCCAAATAACACAACCTCAATTTGGATATTGCATGCGGGATGGTAACTTAGGTTCTTCAACCCTTTTGGTAAAATTGAAGGTCTAATTTCACCATGCCACTTGGTCGGCAAGCATAGTGTACCAACTAACCATTATTACCTATTATCCCGATCAATCTCTCCTTGGTTGGGTTTAGTTGATTAGATGAGAACACATCAATCAAATCCTATCACCCATTTCCTTTTCCTATTCATCACTACCTTGGTCGTGAACATTACACTAGGCGGGCTTTGGTGTTAGCCACAACCTAACAACAAGAAACCCAAAGGAAAATGGATAATACATGCAAATACCCAATCAAAGAAATGCAAATATTCCTAGAAATTAGAAGGTATCTACTCATGGTTCCCACAAACCCTCAGCCCTTGGCAATTTGGACTTTGCTGTTGCGGTCCAAGCTTTGAGTTGTAGCCTACTTTACCACTATTAGGGCCTTCTCGTAGTGCTTGATGGCAGTTCTTGGTCCAATTTTCATCCTCTCTGGAAATAGCTACGAAACCACTTCGTACGAGTTACAGTGAGACCTGTGACTCATAGGTTGGCCTCGTATAACTGACCTTCGTAACTTCTGATACTGCATTTGAACACTAGAAATGGCTACAAGGGGTACAGTATGACTCGTATCATGGGCTACATCTCGTAATGTGGCTCATATGTCCTCAAAATCTGAAAAATCTGCAACTTTCTCACAAAATCATGCACCTTTATTTTCTACACAAATAACACAAAAATACAGAAAAATAATAAAAAGTCACATTAAGAATTTTCAAAATTCCTTGTTTTAGGAATCAACTGTGTTATATTTTTGCACCATATCAACACCCTCAACTTAGAATTAATTCTCATCCTCAAGCGACAACTCAATCTAAAAAGACAATAAGCAATACATAGTGATCATCCTAATGCCATATACTTCTCTTAATTTCAACTCAGGTACGCAACTATCATTTTCATAAATTGACTATGTAGCTACCAAGCAAAGCAAGGCACATCGATGCATTTGACAATCCAACTATGACAAGCTAAGAAATATCAATAATTCACAATCACAAAACAAGTCATATCCTAACCATGCAGTGCAAATGCCGTTATAGAAAAGAAGTCCCTCACTTTAACTCAATACTCAATCAAAGTAGATTAAGGGATTGTGCAAGCATACTCACTCTCACAAATAAGATTCATGCACGATGACCAATACCATAGGCTTGCCCATATAGTCACACTCATGACTGTTGACTAGTTGGATCAAGATGACTTTAGGACTTTATAGGCATATATAATCTGCTCATGGGGATTTTGTGAGGTGTTCTAGGTAAATAGTGACTAGTAGCCATCCTTTAACCATGTGTTTCAACACTTTCACCTTAGTAACTCAGTCATTTTTACTTTGTCCTCATTCTTTATTTTCAAACTCTTTAGGGTACTTTCTTTTAATTTTTTAGCTTGTGCCTTAATTTTGAAATTATTTTGGTATTTTGAAATTTTTCTTCTTTTACTCTCACCTGATACATGATTTTCCATTCTTTCTTTCATTCCCAACTACTTACCACATTTTTGCTACTATACCAGAACATTAGCCACCTTTCGCTTAGGCTTTTAGCCTAAGGTGAAGTACACAGTATTCATTCCCTAAACTAGGGCCACTTTTTGTAGACACCCTCAACCTAGGCTTTCTACATCTATCCAGGTTCACATGTTAAAGGATGAACCAGGGCCAATATCAAAGTATTTCACTAGACAAGGTTAGGCTAGCTAGATATCAAGAAAAGAAAGCTACATGTAAGGCTCAAACATTTGGAACAAGGGGTAAACTACTTCATTTGGTGGGTCATTTAGGCAAAAGTAGACTAAATTAAAGAACAATAGCCTACGATCCTATCCTAATCAACATTATCTCCAGTCCAACTCAGAGTAACAAGGCATGTTCTATCAGCATACAATGCATGAATAGAAAAACATTAGCTCATACACATAAGGCGTTGTATACATAACCAACATAGACTCATAGAACATGCTTCAAGCAGTAACTTGCCCCTACTTCATCAGAACAAACATTATTAAACCAATCACATATGCAAGATCGCAAGAGTAACCAAAAATCACAAAAAATTTTGTGGGTACCCATTTTTCAACACTTCCAATAAAACCATTCAAAACTATATATATGCTAAAAGTCTCAATCTCCATATATCTACAAATTATCTACAACACCTAAAATATGCCAGTTCAATATAAAATAAAATCATCTACAAGAAAAAAGAAACACGGCAAGAAAATTTTGGGATATCAAAACTAGGATGGTTATGGGCTAAAGGCTACTCATACTTCATCCTAGTCCATAACTTTCCATACCCAACAAACAAGCTATACATTGTCCTCAATTTAGTCATATAAATAAAATAAAAGAATAAAAATAGATCATGCAAAACAGTAATAAAAACAAATTATCCAAAAATAACAATAAAAACAAAGTATCCAAAAAATAGTAGTGAGAATAACGTATCAAAAAATAGTAGTAAAAATAGGGGTCAAAAGTATCAGACATCTATATGGGTCTCAGGCACCAGCATCAGTCTGGTCCTGGGTGGCTCTCTTCTTCTGGGTGGTTTGGGCAACAGCTGAACTCGATGTACTAGCTCCGTGCAATCTCTACTGCTCCCAAGCTTGCCTTTTCTCCTCTACCACTATCAACTCTCTCATCACCAGGTCATTAATGGCCTCCTCCAGCTCAGTAGCCTCCTCAGTAGTCCTCTAGTTCTTTTGTGCCACATTTGCTTCAACACCCTCTAGAGGCCTCTTTCCCAGGAACATATGGGCGATCCATGAATAGATCAATCAGATCCCTACCCACAGGTGCCTCCCAAGGATTAGTGATTGGGGTCGCTTGTGATGTCATCAAGTTGGCCTTGAACTTGGCCAACTCCTACTGTAAAGAAGTCTTATCTATAGATCGTGCCCACTCAAGCCTCTTTCGGACCCTGGCCTCAAAAGTATCAAACCTGGCATCTATTGCAGAAATCCACTGATCCATAATTGATAGGGTGAATTCCTTGTCCCTTTCCTATGAAGCGTAGACTATTTGGTAAATCTATGGCTTGATTTGATCCATTAATCTGGCTAGCTGGGCCTCTATCGGAGACAACTTGTGAACCAAAGCCTGAAACGCAATAGCATACATAATAGGAAAGTTTGAAAAAGTAACCTGAGAAGTAGATGGATCAGGTCCAGTAGTTGTGGAGGGAAATTTCTCAAAGTCAAGTACTGAGGGCTAGTCTACTACAACTAGAACTGAGGTAGTGGGAATTGGAGTTGACTCCTCGGCTAACAGCTTGATAGAAAATGGATCACGCATGGAAAGAGGAGCTATTCTCTGATGGACCACCAGATTCTTATCATCCTTGATCAGGCTGGGCTCTATGGCGTAAAGTGCCTTGACATGTAGGTCTATGTGCTGACAGATTTGCACCCTGGCCTTATTGTATAACTTGTGGATCAAAATAGGAAATGACAAAAAGGTATTCATTCACAGTGCAGACTTGTGGATCTACTCAGCCATGACACTTGCCCAATTGATCTTATAGCTAGTGAAGACAATGGCTAGTAATATGGATTGCCCCAAGGTAATGACATTGTCTAAGAATGTAGGTTAGATGCGAGACTAAATAATGGACCACTAGAATTTAGCAAGGAAGGAGAAGTAGGACTTCACTATGGGCTCAGTGTGTGTAGTGACCCATGAATGCTCGGCATTGACCTTTATTATTTGGCTTACCACCCATCTAAAGAGATCGATCTTTGGGTCCACATTCTTTACTATTATAGCCCATCTCATCTTATTACTATTGCTATCATATTCATTGGAATAATATGGTAACCTATAGTTAGGCCCACACTAAAGTATACAGATGGTCTCCTCTGAAATATCCAACCTCTGACCACGAATCGAGACCTCTCGCAACTAGGGCTCATCAATATCCTTCTTCCCCTTGGGAAGATCACAGAGGATGGTAGTAACATAGACAACAAAGAATCTCAAACCAGAAGTGGCACACACTTACTAAGCCTCTCTGACAACCACTAAAGCCTGTCTTAATCAATCTCAACCTCGAGAGCAGGAACAAGGCTCAACCTTGAGTTATTCAACCGGGACTCTTCATGGAATGGTCTTACAGGCTTCCACTGCCCCTTCAGCTCTAGTTCATTGTTATAGATCTTCTCCATACACTTGATTCCCAATCATTGATGATGCGAATATTGAGTTGAGATAGATGGGTCAACCAACGAATGAAATGTTGCTTCGTCATGAGGCCTAGTATCATAATGAGACTCTAACTCTATATTAGAGGGAGTCATCTGTAGTGAGCTGCTACCAGCCCCATCACCATTTCTTCCTTTTTAGACTAGGATGAACTCTCAATTGGTGCTAAAGTTTGTGCAGTCTGGGCTCTAGTATGGGGCATCTATGCCTTAGGGTCAATCCGTACCCTGTGGAACTTCTCTGAACCCTCTAAGTGGTTGGTGTCATAAGCCTCATCAATGAATATCCTTTTAAAAGATTGAGTAGCTATATTTCAATATTTTGGAGCCATTACACCTAAAATTCACATTATAACTAACAATGAGCTCCAAAACAGACATCACAAACAAAGAAAGAAACAAGAAGAAACAAAATGAAAAAGTAAAAACTCAATAACATAAATTGCAGATTGCAGGTATGAGGCATAGGTTTGACTTGTAGGGTGAATCACGAGTTATACTATGGCATCACAATCCACAAATACCTATAAAAAAACCATACCAAAATAGGTATGAGGCACAGATATGACTAAAAGTGGATACTACGAGTCATAGGATGGGCTCATACATATTTCCAGTAACATTTTTAAGTACAAGCATGTTCACGAGACCCTCACTATGGTTCGTAGTGGATACTATGACTTGTAGGTGGGTCTCGTATGGCAAGTGTTAAGTTAGCATATGTATCTGTTATTCCTTATGAGTGACACCTGTGGTTCCTTCAACCTTACTACGTGAAGCACAACCAACATCAGTAGAATTCAAACCACATTAAAGCAACAATTCAACCAATATTAGGAACAAAAATATTCTCACGACCCTAATATGATAATTTAATCTAAATCCAAATGCAAATTTCATCCCAAAACCTATCAAACAAGTATTAACTTTCCAACACAATTGATAATTTCCAACAATCATCAATCCTAGAACATGTAGCAAAATTATTTGCACACAAACTAAATATTCAATGAATTTGATACACAAACACATAAAGGATTTCTCAAACCACCACTTCTAACCTAATAAGCACACCCATATTAAAATTTCATGCCATCATGAATAAATCACTTAACCAACCCTTACGCACTCATTTCAAAACATGTGATCAATGGCAAGATATGATCATCACAACCAAATAACATAAGCAATTTCATAATTAGGGAAAATCCTTAGGGAATTCTTATCAACAACAACCCTAATTATCATTCATATGTATAACTTCTCTCATGGGTACTATCAATACTAATTTTAAACATAGAATAATTTGAGAATTCCAAAAGACAATCTTGTATGTGTGCGAAATTTAACCAACAACATACCTTAAGAGAAGACGATTAACAGTTGAAAAAATGAGAAAAAAAAGGAAACTAAAACCTTAATGTAACACCCCACCTCTTACAATACTATAATTATGCAAATGAAATATCATATGGCTTTTCAAATTACCGTCAATTTTTAAAATTGCTTGAATATCATGTTATAGGGAGATATATACTTCTAACTCTTAAGAGGGTCGAGTGTATACATATTTTATGTCAAATTGAGGAGATCACGGATCTAAACAAAGTTAGAGAATTGAGGTGCCTATAGGACTTAAGAAGCTAACAGTTGAGTCACCTACTTTCTTAGCTTAAATTTGCTACCTAAGTGGAGATAAGGCCGGACGTTAAATTTATCCTAGTCTGATTATGAAAATAGAGTCCATTTATGATGATAAAACATGGGATAAAGTTACACCTTCTGTCATGCCCAATGTCCCATTAAGGTACACTAGCACCCGTTGCCAATAAGGCCCAGCAGAACCAATCTATATCTACATGCTTTCTATAAATATTACAAGGGATTTATACATTGAACATGACTTTGAGAAAGTAGACAGTAATAATAAGCCAAAAGAAAATGCATATGGCTAGGCCATTGGTGCCACGGTGTCTAAAGTACGAGACATGACCATACTTTAATTTACCTAGTCTACAAAGCCTATATATAAGGAAAAGTATCTCATAAGGGTGGAGACAGGCCCTGCCTCGACTAACTATATAATACAAAAATATAAGCTCTAGACACACAAAGCTGCGAAGCAACGTGGAGCTTGGTTACAATAGCTGGATATCTGGTACTCCTACTGGAGAGATCTTCTAGCACCTGTACCTGCAGCATGAAATGCAGGTCCCTCATAAGGAACATCAGTATGAGATAATATACTAAATATGTAAGGCAGAAAATATTGTATATGAAGTAACAACTCAAGTGAAACTATGTACTAGTGTATGATAAGAGACCACCTTTAGTTATACTATGGGGTCATATACGTTATGTTTTTTTTATTATTTCACCTTTACAACATGATCTATGCACAACATGTAATACAAATAACATATTGATTAGTGATATATCTGTATCGGAATTGGCCCTGGCTAGGCTTTTTCTTTAACCCCTTCGGCTGCCCCTCGTGATTGCCAATAAGGCTTGGGAGAACCAACCTTATGCATGCACTTTCTATACATATTACAAGGAATTTCTACATTTGACATACCTTTGAGAAAATAAATAGTGATAACAAGCCAAAAGGAAATGCATATAGCTAGGTCGTTGCGGCCACGGTGTCTAAAGTATGAGACATGACCAAACATTTTTTATGTAGTCTACAAAGCCTCTAGATAAGGAAAAGTATCTAATAAGGATTAGGACAGGCCTTGCCTCAGCTAACTATACAATATAAAAAAGATATAAGGTCTAGACACACAAAGCTCTGAAGCAACCTGGATCTTGGTAATAGCAGCTAGATATCCTTAACTCTTACTGGAAAGATTTATTAGCACCTGTACTTGTAGCTTGAAATGCAAGTCCCCCATAAGGGACGTCAGTACTAGATAATGTACTAAATATATAAGGTAGGAAATACTGTCCTTGAAGTAACAACTCAAGTGAAACCATGCACTAGTATAGAATAAGAGACAACCTTTAGTTATACTATGGAATCATGTACTGTATATTTGTTTTATTACTTTACCTTTACTGTATAATCTGTGCAAGTATGTAATACAAATGACTAGCTGAATAGTGGTAAATCTATATTAGGATCGGCCCTTGCTAGGCTTTTCCTTTAAACCCTTGGGCTACCCCCCATGATAGCATTGAAGCTGGCTAGGTGATTCTTGCACCCCTCGGGTTGCCACCTATCAATAAGTAATATACTTTACTTTAGGACTATTGTATTTTTATGCCGCCTATTTGTATGTTGCGTAGAATTGTTATGTGTTGTGCTTTGTGTGCCGTTGTAACACTTTTATGGAAATAGAATAGGCTACACATGATATGTATATGAGAATGTGTATTAGAAAATATGATTAGCGACGGAATGGTTGAAAGAATACGTTTGGATTTATAAATGCCCGCTTGCTACCCATATACTATTTTTTATGAGATTGGACTGTCAAGATGCATCTATTGGCTACTAATTCTAGTTTTACCAGCTACTATGTTGTAGATTAATATTTAGAGGAAGGGAATGTTATCGCAAGGTAATAGTGAGGTCGTACAACGAGGTATGTAAGGCTACTTGATTTTGCATTATTTTTCATGCAACATAGATCCCTCCTTGGCACATAAATTCACTTACCAACTCCAACACAAATATTAACCGTGTCTCCACTCTTTCACATGTTCATATGATCCCATACATAGTCACCATTAAATCCGCATACATACCTAGATACCAAGATACACGAATTCGTTCTACTAAATAAAGTTCCTGTATTGTTGTGCATCCTATGTATTTCATTATTTGTGTAACTTACTCCTTTCATTGTGGCATTGTCTTTTGTGCTTATTTGCATATCATATGTTGTATCTACAATCCTACAGCTCTAATATTACAATCACCAAAATAATCACCTCAAAGGTAATTGAAAGATAAAGTAAAGTATATTGCTTATTGATGGGTGGTTACCTGTGGGGTGGAAGAATCACCTAGCCAGGGTCGATCCAATCAGGGGGGTAGCCCAAGGGGTTAAAGGAAAAGCCTAGCCATGACCGATCTCGATATAGGCTTACTACTGATCAGCAGGTCATTTATAATACATGTGCACAAATTTTACAATAAAGGTAAAGTAATAAAAAGAACATAAAGTACATGATCCCATAATATAACTAATGGTGGTCTCTTATCCTACACCAGTGTATAGTTTCATTTGAGTTGTTACTTCATATGCAGTATTTTCTGCCTTACATATTCAATACGCTATCTCATACTCATGTCCCTTATGGGAGACCTGTATTTCATGCTACAGGTATAGGTGCTAGTAGATCTCCCAAGTGGAAGTCGAAGATATCTGGCTGCTCTTACCAAGATCCAGGTTGCTTCGGACTTTTGCGTGTCTAGAGCTTATATTTTTTGTATGGTATAGTTAGTCAAGGCAGGGCCTATCCCAACCCTTATCCGATGCTTTTCCTTATCTAGTGGCTTTGTAGACTATGTAAACTAAAGTATGTTCATGACTCATACTTTAGACACTATGGCTCCAACGGCCTAGCCATATACATTTCCTTTTGGCTTGTTATTACTATCGGATAGTCGCAAGCCTGTTCTAACTTTAACCAAACTCTCCTCAATACATCTACATAAAAATATCCTTCAAATAGTCTTAGAACAGTACTAAAGCAATCATGAAGAACGTGAGGCAATGGCCTTCCATCCATTAGACTACAAGTTTGTACTATGTCCTATAAGGACTCACTTTTGTGGACTGTAAAAGTGGTGCAACAGCTAAGTAACATCATTAACAAACTCAAACTTGTTAAAAACATAAGTCTTACTTCAAAAGGCAGCCTGCATAACTCTTTAGGGTTCTTGAAGGAAACCTGTAACTTGAAGGCCAAGGTAAGTGAAAATATCCATGTATTTGTTATATTTATCCCATGTAAAAGAAGAAGTATATTCTAGTTATGTTTGTTTGAGATTTTGCACAACATATGTCCTAGGGATTGTTGTGAACTTTTCTTTTTGTTTAAGAAGATTTTCTCTTCTTGTAAGACTTTTTGTTTATAGATGAGGGCAGTTTGGTTAAAGATGGAATAGGGTTGGGATTATCGACATCAAAATGGGGCAAAAGGACGTAATATTATGCCGTTATTTGTATGTTGCATAGAATTATTATATGTTAAGTGTTGTGGGCTGTTGTAAGACTTTTATAGAACTAGAACAGGCTAA